>JANIJG010001392.1:7738-23624 GCA_024611175.1 Megaceryle torquata | reverse complement strand
TATAATTTATTTTAAACGAGGCAACTTTCTGCTTGATATTATCTCAGCTAATGCCAACTCAATTTTTTTCTTCTTCCTTATAAATCCCTTTCTCTTTTTATGAGCTTCTGGTTTGCTTTCTTCTGATATATCTCTCTCAGGCCCTTTGTTGTAACATTTATGGGTTTCCTATATGTGTACTCTACTTTCTTTTTATCTTTTTTTTTGTGTTTTCTTTAAAGGAACGTACTTCTCTCTTTACTTTTCCACACACAGCTAACATTTTTATTGGACAGATAGAGAATATAAGCTCTACTTTCACACATTAGTGTGTCAAAATGAGTTTGCTTTTGTTTTATTAGATTTTAAAAATGGTTTACCTGTTTTTTAAAAATAAAAAGGTTCAACACTTGTTTTCTCTATACTGCATCCCATTATAATTATGTATGAAGTGTCTATGTGGTTATGGTTTCTTATGTCCTCTAGTTTTGGCTGCAATTTTAACATGCAAATGGCCAATCAATCAGCTTATTCCCCAAAATCAGGTGAAGCAACCATAGCTGGTAGGCTGCGTAACTTCTGTTTTCTAGAGATATTTTAGCACATCAGCCAAAACCATTATTCAGTGGAGGACTTAAATGCTTCAAGACCTTTTTTTGCTTTCTCCCTTCCCAGCACTGGTGCTACAGCTATCCCTCCTCCCGGGACGAACACAAAATCCAAACAATAGGCCCAGGTGGAGATCTGTTACAGGTGAGCTCCACAACCTCTAGGACAGCAGGAACCTGTCACTAGATGCTGTGCCAGGTAACAGGCTGAGGTGGTGCTTCTGCTGCTCTGCACAATGAGTACAGAAATACAGCACAGCCCTGCATCCTTGGGAAGGTAAAACTGTTTTATCCAAAAGCTTTGGGCTTTGGATCTGAATTTTGTGAGGAGCTGCTGGCTAGGAGACTCTTTAGGAAATTCAGCTATGAAATCACAGGGACTTCAAGACATAGTTAATCCGAACAGTGTCTGTGGACACTGGAGAGTTCAGGTCTGTGTGGTTTTTTGTTACATGGAGCATTAGTTGGAGATGGGTGATTAGTGCAAATTCCCAAGGGATAACAACTTGCAGGAGCTCAGCTTCCTCCCAGAGATCTGCATATGACCCATCTGTATATGCACAGGACTAATGGGAAGATAAAGACCTGTACTGACATGGAGCAGGGATTCTTCTTTAAGACCAGAACTGAAATAATGTTATTTCAGGAAGCCACTGAGCAGCACAAGGATCCCATACTGTTAACTGGTGACCTCTGACTTTATCTCTCTATACAGGTGGAGATGAATTATTTCTTTTTGAGCCATTATCATAATTACTCTTTACCATCAGACAGCATAGTCACAGCTGACTGGTCACTGGTGAACAAGGTCTTGCATCTAAAAGAGTTGTTTGCAGGTGCTGATCCAAAATTATCTGTGCTGAGGGTCCATTAAATTAAGAGATTACTGTCACAAAAATTCTGAACTAGGAGGGTTAATGAGAAGTTGTGTTTGGAGATACCTTCAGATGTGAGATACCTGTCTGTGTTTAAAAGCTGTATAGATGTGGTGCTTGGGGATATGGCTTAGGGGTGGACTTGGTAGAGCAGGGTTAATGGTTGGACTTGATGATCTTAAAAGTCTTTTCCAACCTAGATGATTCTATGATTCTAAGAGAGGAAAAATATGTGCCAATTCTTGACTGATATATTTGTGATTTATATTACATATTTTTTTTTTTTTTAGTGAGAAATATGCCATGTAACTTGGCTCCAGAAAAGAACAAATAAACTTAATATGCAAGGCTTATGCCTAGGGGCAAGTAGATGAATACTAGTCTCAAGCCAGTAACAAATATAATTGATTGCTGGCCAAAGATCTCTGATTTTGAAATATTTAAAGTCATATAATTTTGAAGGGCAAGGACAAATTGGAGTAAGACCTGCTTAAATATTAGTAATCTGCCAAACTTTAGAAATTTATCATAAGCCCTCTAACACCAGAGCTTTTCCTCCTTTATAACATGCAAAGGATGGAGTAGGAAATATGGGAAATTATGCAAATTAGTGTCTGTAACCACACTAGGAGCTCTGCAATCCCTCTCAAACTCCACCACAGATTTATGTGAGGGCTGGCAGCTCTTTCTCAGTATTCACATCTATTGAGTGTGAGATGGACTAGGGAGGGACTAAATTTCACTCCACATATGTGTGGTGCTCAGCATTATGGGGTTCTAACCTGCAGGTCTTTAAAATGATAATAACAAACAATTAAATCACATACTGTTATACTTTTTACCTGAACTGAACTCTGTTCTGTTCCAATTGCTATTTCAGCTCACCACCCAGCAAGATCCAAGAGCTTTTCAGAAATTTCTTCAGAGCTTCTCCAAAGGATTTTCACTGGTTTACCACAAATCAAAAGCATCACTCTCTTCAAACAACAGGTTCACAGCTCTTCAAACAACCTTACATGGAAAGACAGCAATTTAATTTTCATTGTAGCTTTTGAATCCTTTTTTTTTTTTTAATCTGACACCCTAACTAAATATTTAGACCTATCAGTGACCCGAACTAAGCTTAAAAAAACCCCAAGCCCAGCATCTTTTCTGTTATGGCTCTTAAATAATTACATCACCTTTCCCACCCCAGTATAAAAGCAGATAGTTTCCAGACTTTTTCTTTGCTGCTAATTTCTTGTCTTTCTTCTTACTCATTCCAACCCAGTCACTGCTTCCTTCCTCCGTCTCACCTCCTGGCTGTCTTCCCCTTAGCCCAACACCTCTCCCTGATTCTCTGATGTCTAAAAATCCACTGCAGAAGAAATGCCTGGAAGCCTGGGGTCAACCTCCCAGCATGGACTGAGAAGACAAAAATGTTTATGACAAGTTTTTTCTCTGCTCTGAATCTCATCTTTCCTATTGGCACAGCAAACTGGTAAAAGAAGGTAATCATTAAGACCTTTCTTCACTCTGAATGTTGCTTTCTGTTGACATGGCTGTTGAAGCAGCAATAAACAGTGGCTATTGGTGTGAGCACTGGCTGAGAGACTCTTCCATTAGTGCCGCCGTACAGAGAATATGTCTTGAAGGAGGTCTTGTGGACCTCCTCATTTACTGAAAAGCTGTTTCTACAAATAGTATGTGTCTTGTCTAGATCAGGCCTGTCATAACAGAGAAGGAAAAAGAAGGAGAAACATTAGCTGTGGGTGACTGACCACACAAATAACTGGAGGGTAAAGAGCTTTAAAATACGGCTTGTTTCTCTCCTTGACCCAGTCCCAGCCTTAACTGTAACATCTTGGAGGGAAATGCTTAGAGGGGGCAGATGTTTTTCCTGCAGGGTATTTTCATTTTGCACACAGTTTCATGAATTTCTCCTTTTACGAGCGTCTTATGCAATGCCATGAGCCTGGCAGTCTAGGCTGTAGTGTGGTGCTTTGGCATTTCAGTCTCACACTTACTTCATCCAAAGGAAGGAATGTCTTCAAGAGAACAGGGGTGTAGCGGCTGAACAGATTAGATGATTTGACACACACGTCCACTTGCACTGGGCTTGGATAAATATCTGCAGTAATTCTTTGCTAATATTTACTCAGAGAGTTGTCCTCTATGCATGTGCCACGGAACAGTTGTGCTATACCCCGCTTCCACACTTTCTAGCTTTGGAACTTTTAACTAAGACCATTTTTCCCATACGCTATCACTTGCGTGCCACCCACAGCCTTTTATTCAGTGCCTATTGTTCAGTTCTTCGGTTGCAAGACCTTTGTGGCAGAGAAAAATATCTTTGCCCTGTAATTACACATCTAGCAAAGTAGAGATTTGGCCTAAGACCAAGATATGTGTATGTGTATATATACATATGTATATATATATAAAAGAAGGTCAGCAGTTCAGCTTCTCTTTGTATGTTCACAACTTCAGACCACCTTCCACAGCAATTTAGTCAAGACTGGCTGTAGGTCACCCAACTCTTTCTCCTTTTTTCTCAGTTTGCTGTTCTTCTACTGGGCCATCTTCCCTCAACACTTCAGTTTGACTAGACACATGGTCTGAACCATGTATTATAAAATAACAGACCTTTGCCTGCCATAAATGTGGAACATGCAAAGCCCAGTCTGTAACCAGAAGTAAAGAAAAAAAGAGTCTGATCCAGATCCACACTTTCTGAAGCTTTTAGAAGATGAGAATTATATTTTCAGTTCTAATGTTCAGGTACACATCAGATTCAGCACAATGGAGGGCACAGAATCCCAGTTTAGCATCTTTTTTAAAAAGTTAGCTCTAGTGGTAGTGTGCTCCTCTCTTACAGTACATCATGGACCAGACTCATACTTGAATCAACAGCACTAGATTTAAGGAAGTAGAAGAGTGCACAAGTACTCAAGTACAGTACCCAAGAATTTATCTCCATTACTTTTTGGTAATGGAATAGAAATTCTCCAGCCAGGTGCTTCCAAACAAAGTCTTCTTATGATTTTTGACATAAATATTTATATAAATTAATGCCCATTTTTCAGGTTTTTGTACCAGAACAGCATTACAAGACTGCAGGATTGTCACGGGTGTAGGAATAACACATGCTATTCTTATTGGCTTTAATTTTCATGGATAGAGAGCAAAGAATACATACTCTGCTAGAATTCTCTGCTTTAACTTAAATATTCAGAGAGCTTAAGTGTGAAACAGAAGTGTAGCACAGCCTTGGGTCTGAAACCTCACTTAAGGGACCAATGTAGCCCCCTGTTTAAGGGAGAACATGTGCTAGAAATACAGGTCTTTTATAGCTAGATGTTCATACCCACTGATTTGGGGATAAAGGAAAGAATTCCTATCCATCCTAAAGCAGTATAACTGGTTTAAAAATTGTCTATATGTTGATATAATAATTATTTCCCTCTATAGCGTAGGCTGAACACAAACCTAGTTCTATATGTTTGTAAATCAAAGCCAGTGGATTTATCCCTATTTATTAAAAAGCTTGAGCTGGTCAACAGTTAATCTGACAGATCTAACTTGCAAATTTAACTGAATTTCACCTCAAGTTCTAGTTTCACTGCCTTTGTTTTTTTTCCTTTGAAAGAGACTTTTCCAGTCTTTTCAAAATACTCATCTAACTTATACTTTATCTTATTTTTAAGTATTACATTATTACACAATTTAAGGACAAATTAGATATTGTTAGCAGGATTTTCACTAAGTGAAAATTTTCTCTGAGAAAATTCAGCAATGGTCTCAGAGGTGGCAGCTTTTCAAAGGTTACTGTCTCCCGCCCTGCTGACTGCAGACCTAGTGCAGTGGCCAGATACCTCCGGAAGGCTGGTTATCAAGGGGAATATTAAATGAGATCAGCAAATGTCACAAGAAACAATTTCACAAAAGAGAAAGAGGGGCTGAGTTGGCAGAAAAAGCCAGTGGTAGCTGGTCCGGGACACTGCCTTCTTTGCTTCAGCTAGTCAGGGCTCAAAAATCAATCAGCAGATGAAAACAAAACCTTAAAAGAGTTCTGCAAAAAGCCTACTTCCATCCCACCATTCACATGAAAAACTGCATTTCTATGCAACACCTTTCTATGCTTTCACATGAAACCAGCTTTTCTCTAAGGTTCTGTGTATTCCCTTCAACTTACTGGAGACCAAAATGATTTTTTTCTCTGTCAAGAGATGTGTACCGCTGATGTACCTTCAGTCATCTGCTGGGCTCCTCTGCCTCTTTTGAGTTGGATCTTACTGGTGAATTCTGTTTCCCTCTCAAACGGCATTAAATGTGACTCTCTTATACAAGGTAGCATTACAGAGTGGAAAGCACCACACCAACCCATATTCCCAGTGCAAGAATCATGCTAGAAATGTAACCTGTGTTTCTTTCCATGATAAGGGAAATGTTATTTTCTGTACTTACCAAAAGCCACTTCCCAGCTGGCACCTTGAACAAATATGGAAACTTAAATAAATAAAAGTAGACAAATAATCTATAACTCCCAAAGATGGCAGATACAAATAGGTGATCTGGAAGCTGTTCATTTAAACAAACAGTTGTCAGAATAAGCACCTCTGACCAGCCACAGCCATAGAATCATAGAATGCCCCGGGTTGGAAGGGACCTCCAAAGGTCATCTTGTCCAATCCCCCTGCAGTAAGCAAGGACATACTCAACTAGATCAGGTTGCTCAGAGCCTCATTAAGTTAATGTGAATGCAGAATTTCTTCTTTAAGTAGTATTTGAAATTGAAATTAATTATGGTGAGAAGGGTCAAAACTTCCCCCCCGTCATTTTATGACCCTACCAACTAGAAAATGAGCCTTAGACTCATAGAATCATTAAGGTTGGAAAAGACCTCTAAGATCATCAAGTCAAACCATCTACCCAACATTTTAATGACCACTAAACCATGTCCTTAACTGCCACATTTACATATCTTTTGAACACCTTCAGGGATGGTGACTCCACCACCTCCCTCGGCAGTCTGTTCCAATTCTTCACCACACTTTCAGTATAGAAATGTTTCCTAATGCCCAACCTAAAGCTCCCCTAGCACAACTTAAGCCCATTTCCCTTGTCCTTTCTCCCCCATGTGCCACAAAAGGAGTCTGTTTCATCCAAACTACCCAGTTCCAACTCCTTCAGCATCACTACTCCATTCTCACGCAAGCTTTGCTCCTTGAATCCTTACTTCACTCTTTGTCAGTACAGAAAAGCAGCTAAAGAGAGACTCTGCCTTTCCCCGGAGGGCTGTAGAGTCTTCCTGCCTCTCTGCAGCCCTGCTAGGACACATCAGCCACCAGGACTCATCAGACAAATCTCTGCCAGACAAGTGGGAAATGGGACAAGACTTGATTTGTTCTGAATTTCACTGGTACAGCAGCAGAGTATTTGCTGAATTTAAAGTACTGCTTTTCCAAGCAATGAAAATGCACAGTCTTGTCAACAGGAAGCTGCAAGGTGCAGGTAGTCATGCTTTCAAACAGCCAGGCAAACAATCAGAAGTCACAGGATAATTAAACAGACCTTTGGTATAATTAATTACAAGGACTATAGGGTCAATATATTTCATGACTTCAACCATAGATTTTACTCCAGATAAAGAACACACCTCACAGTCGGGGTTTAACCTGACCACAGTGTTTTGGTTCAAAAGAGAGTTAAATTTCCTGCCTGAAATGTGGTGAACTGCAAGATGATGTAATTATGGAAAGAAACTGGGGCAAGCGGCAAGACAGATTTCCAAGGACTCTGCTTACTTCCTGCTGTTGCTGCAGTGTAGCCATCAACCAGAACATGCCCTTTCAGGGGTGTAGCTCCCTGTTTAGTCAATCAAGAACAATGCTCGTGCTGACATTCAGGGTCATTTCCAAGGACCTGAAACAGATACAGCAACATTTGTCTCTTCCATTGTGTAAAACATGCTGCCCGACACCCCAGAAGCTACATGTAAACTGGCATGATCAGCGTAGATGCTGGCTGGCTGAGTGTACTATTCAGCTCAGCACACTGACACACCTTATTGCTCCACAACACTCACCAGGAATAGATCATTCTTCTATTTACATTAGATTGACCAGGAGACCCTTTCAGGGAAAACTGCGATTTTGTTTCTTGCAGTCCCTGCAGAAACAAACAGATTTAACCTTGTAGTGTTTGTAGGGGGCCTCCAAGAAAGCTGGGGGAGGACCTATTACAAGGGCTTGTAGTGATAGGATGAGGGGTAATGGCTTCAAACTGGAAGAGGGGAGATTCAGATTAGAAATTAGGAAGAACTTCTTCACTCTGTGGGTGGTGAGAGACTGGCACAGGTTGCCCAGGGAAGCTGTGGATGCTCCACCACTGAATGTCTTCAAGACCAGGTTGACCAAATTGATCTAGTGGGAGGTGCCCCTGCCTATGGCAGGTTGGTTGGAACTAGATGATCTTTAAGGAGTCTTCCAACTCAAACCATTCTACGATTCTATGCCATGTGAAATTTTTGCTGAACAAAAATTCCAAATTTGGAACCTGTATGGTTATCAGCTGTATGGTTACTATCAAGAGAAAGCCTGGTATTTACCTGCGATAACATGAAGTGGGAGTTCTGCACTTTGTTCTTACTGAACCTGAGAAATTTCTTTTCAGATACCTGCCTGCACTGGACAGCTTAGTAGTAAACTTAAATTTCTGGGTGGAAACCAACCAACAAATGATATTCTTTGCCCTTGTTCTTGTTCCTCTAGATAATGGTTTGAACAGGCTAGTCTTTGTTCTCACAGATGCTTGGCTCAGAGTTGTTAATTTAGGGTTTTGGCACCAGAAAGGACAACTTTTTGGCAGTGCTGTGCATTCTCTATGGCTGTGTACTTGCTAAATTATTGCTTTAAAAATACTCTTGTGGTAAGCATCCACTCTTCAGTAGAAAACACTGATATAGTCAAAAAGCACAGATTTTGCACTAATAACCAACAGAATGGGAGTCTGAAAGAAATTCTATAAATTAATAATTTATCAAACTGAAATAGCACATTATTATTGTATATAACACTAATATAATGAATCATTCTAGTTTCTTGTATGATCATGCAAACTGGTATCCCTTCTAGACACAGTTCCATTCAGTGTTTCCTTCATGACTTGGATAATGGCATTTCTTGACAACACCAAGTTTGGATGTGCAACAAGTATTCAGGAAAAAGAATAATTGGCATCAAAGTTATCCAGATAAACCAGAAAAATATCTATAATTAAGACCAGAACATAAGAACTTATTGAGAAGTTGCTTTTGGGTCACAAGAAAGAATTTAGGAATTGCAGAGTGCATTAGGCACCAAAAGCCAGCCAGTCAAGTGGCACACAGTTTGCTGTGATTTCCAGTTGGCATGTCAGTAAAATAGCATCGTATTATTTTCATTCAGTTATCCTGTTTACTACGGAGTGAGATTAAAACTCTTAAGGTTCCAAAGCACTGCTACACAATCTTATGTAGGCAAGCTGCCAGGAATGTATGCTACAGCTTCATCCTTCTTAGAGAAATTCTCAAATCAGACTTCAATCGATCACTACCAGTTGTTCTTACAACGATGACGTTTCTGGTGAGCAACAGTAGAGCGTCAGGAATCACCATCAGGTCTACGGCTGTCCTCAAATAGAGCAATCAAAGATATACTAATGAGACCTAAATTGCTGAGGACTTGAGGAACAATTGCCAAGAAGCTGGATAGCTGCATAACTGAATATGTTATTCAGTGTAAGGGTAAACCTTCCCTTTAAGCTCAATGAAGTTACTTGCAGGTGATGGTAGTGACAGATTAAGGAAGAAGTTTGTTCATAACACCTCCAGTTTAGCTCAGTCCCTCTCAATTGTATTTCCAGAAGGTGCTCTTTTAGCTCACCTTGACCAGTGTTCCAATACCTTCAAGAAACATTCTGCTGTAAGCAAATCTGTTGATTGTCACCCGAGCTTAAGACACAACATTACCACTCTACAAGAGTTACTAACAACTATCGTTCCTTCCACTTTTCCCCCTTTATATCCCAAAATTCCTATGAGAGGGACACAAGTAAATTCTCTGCACACTTGTCAGGGCACATTCTGTGGCAGCACTTCTGTCGAGGGTAGTTGGATTCTTTGTAGTTATTGAAATGAAGAGAAAAAGCAATGCAGAGGAGATCTTTATCTGGAGCTGCTTCTCTGATACAGTTTATCACACCATTTCTTCCCTGGTTTGAATAGTTGCACATCAAGAAGGCTGACAACAAAAGCATTGTTTCAGACTTCCAGTATTTCAATAAACAGTGTTTTCACTGTGTGAAATGTGTCACTGAGCTTTAAGTGCCTTGTTTTCAGGGAATGGCAAAGGGAAAAGTGATTGAACATGTGCATCCAGAGTTTGAGCACTTAAAATCATCAACGCCATAGTTCTGCTCTCCACCCTTTCCTAGCAATTAGCCTGCCATCCCGTGTTGTTAAATAGTGAGCGTTGTTATACACTGCACTAGATGGTTTCTGGGCTTGTTGCACATTTAAGATTTTAACAGGATTTGTCCTGGTTAATCTTGTATGTTGTAACTGTACAGTGTAAACCAATCATTGCTCTTTGCATGGGGAAAGTGTCCTCAGAGGCATGTATTTACCTATTCATTTACAATTCTGGCTCTCAACAAGTTTCTCAGGTGTTTCTGCCTTATTCCTTTATTTACCAAGGTAGGAACCGACACAAATCACCAACCCCTTCAATGCTTCTGATTTTTAAACTTCTAAGGTGGAAGCCAACTGTACATATCTACTTATACTTACCACACACAGAAAAATACCACCTTCTGCAGTATACAAGTCAAAAAGACTCATATTCCAAGCCCATGGAATTTTTCCCTAGCTTCTCTAGTGGAAAAGTAGATTGTCAATGCAGATTGCTTATCAAGGTAGATCATCTCCCAGGACCACTGAATTTAATGGATTGCACAACACACAGATAATCATTACTTGCTGTAGACTGCAGGGCAACGGAGCAAAGGTTTTCCTTTTGGAACAACATAGTAAGCTTTGTGAATATATGCAAAGGAATCCTTTGGTGGACAAAGTTTAATCGAATATCAGAAGATTTTATAGGTCAGATACACTGAAACCTGCTCCTGACACATAAGAATCTAGGCTACTATAAAGCTGCACAAGAGAAAATGTACAGAATTTGCATTATGGACTCCTACAAATGCTTATAAGTTCAGCTTGGAACCACTAGAGAGGAAAGTGATTGCAGTAAGAAAACATTTTGTATTTTCTCAGCTCATTTAATCAGTTTAAATACAAAGAATTCATGTGAGCCATGACAATCTGGCTCAAACAGGAATCTAGATTTATTGATCTTAAAGCCATAATGTGCATAAATAGATCAATAGATATCAAGCATGGTACAAATTGTAAGAAAAAACACAAAAACATTTAAGCCTTTTGATATGCAGCAGTTGAAATGTAGCACAAAGCCTAAAGAGTATGCTGGTGGTCAAAACACCTCTGATTTCATGCAACCCAAATGATCCTTAATGCAGTGAATGGTGTGTCTCCCTTTTCTCACCTACAGGCAATATTTTGTCTTGACCTGATCCACCTTCAGTGTTGTAGATAAAACTGGATTGGTTTCCTGGGAGCTGAAATTCTCCGTGAAAAACTAGGCAGTCAAACCTATTTAACCCAAACCATCAATCTTTCAGCAAACTGACTTAGTGCTCAGCTGGGCAATGCTTCAGCTGCTGATGTATGTACGCTTCCTCCCCTCAACTCTTCCTTTAGAAAAATAAGACTATCGCTGCGCAATGTTGAGTATTTAACAACTAGAACAGCTTATCAATGGATGCAGACAATTCTTTCACACTGGGAATCTGTGAGACAAGAAAAGATTTGCCCTAAATCAAATATAAATTGGGAAGTTACATGAAAACAGGACAGGATAAAAAGTGTATGAGAGTGTAGTCTGGGTTATAGAGACAATCTGGTTCAGTAAAAATGATCACAGTGATCTCTGATGGCTTTAAATCTGTGAGTCTTGAAACGTACTAGAAATATCATTGAAAGCTCATGGAACTCACAGGCAGGTTTACCTCTGTGCAGCTCAACTGAGTTACGCTGAACTACTTAGCAGCATGAGAGAGTTGAGTTTCCTGGAGTCTTGAATTCAATCCAAAACCCGTAAGAAAAGAAAGCGCTCCCCACCTGTTTGCAAGAATGATTCAGAGAGAACAAATGAGCATACAAAGGAGTTCCAAAATTACAGGATCCACACCATAAAAGCAAACTTACTTTTCCTGTTTCACTTACTGTGGGGCAGAAGCAGAAAATGGAGATGGACAACCTTCTGGATTGTGCTTCTTTCAGAAAGCTTAAACGATCACTCTCTGTTGTGAAACATATGTCAAATTTTTCTAATTCTTTCTAAGGATTGTAGTAGACTAATTTATTTGTTCCTTCTTGTAGATAAAAAAATGTCCACATATTCCATCTTACCACAATCACCACTGTATGAGGAGACAGGTGAGATACAGAAGTTCAAGTGTTTGAGAAACCTAGAGAAGGAAATGAAAAGGCAAATCTATCCTCTAGAAATCAAGTACTTAAATACTATTTTTATTCCAAAGATTAGGTGAATTTGACACTGTCCAGGGATCTAGAAATATCATCATCTTGATTTCTAGAGTGACTATAAACAAAAAACTATAAACTCAAGTTTAGTCTTGCTTTCCTGATCATCAGCTCACCAAAAGCTGCTTCAGATTTGAAGCCTATGTGGGATTCTCTCTGTTCAGTTTATTACTAATAATGCAGACTCTACTTTTATTCAGTCAAAAATATTGGTAGCACTCAAGGAGCTGCAGATTTAGGGGTACTCTATCAAAATTAGACAATGGCTATGGCAACAACTATCAGCTTATGATATCACACTCTTACTGAAACTGGCAGTAGAATTGCCATTGATACAGTTTGCCTGATTATGACAATAGAGAGGAGCGGAATAATCTTCTACTCATCCATAACTGGCAGTCACTTTAGGTCAAGTGAAGAAATTTCAGTCAATACAGTTCTTAGGTACAAGACATGAACGTGCAACACCAGGTTTTAGTCACTTGCAGTGACAGATCAAAGCAGATAAGGCTTTTCATAGTTTTCATATCAATAAAGCTGAAAACTGACTATAAAATATGTCAACGGACAATTCATCCATTGACGTATTGAATGTTCAATACAGCACAAGTCTAGCTGCTCAAGTTTGACAGCATTCTTGTTATATATCATACTTTGGCATTCCAAAATGATAAGGAGGCTGACAGCTCAGCTTAGCAAACCATTCAGACCCATTGGTCACCTCTGTGACACGTATTTAGAAAATATATCTGGAACCCACGGTCTGTGATAACTTACAATGTAGAGCCCAGAGAAATGAGAATTTCCCATGAGAAGCTCTCCTCTATGCACTCAGGCTCCATGAGGAAGGATTACTTACGTGAGCAACGAGAGCAGGCTATCAGAGGTCGGACTGTGCCATCTTTGTGCGTGTGCAGTATTGCACAACCACTCAGGGTATGATTGGATCCTGCTGCTCTCCCCAGGCTGTACATCAAGCACCTGCTGTAGGGAGGATGAACCCGGATCCGAGGTTGAATGAGAACATGTTGTGAGCATGATGGTTGTCCACAGTCCCCTCTCTCGTTGCCTGGAGAATGTGTCTATTGCGGAGTGAACATGGCAAACAGACGTCACCATATTGAAATGGATTCAATTTCTCCCTCAATTTGAACAGTTCTTTTTCGATGCTGATGAGATTTGAATTGCAGTTTACACTGCAGTTTTCAGTCAGCAATTTGTTTTCTTCTAGGTGTTGTGCTGGACACTTCAGCATCTCAGATGCAGAACTGTGGGACCTTCATAGTCCTAGCTCAAGTCTACACTCTAAACACACACACTACCAAAATAAAGCTCAGTACTTTGAAAAATCATTCCTATGAGCATTAGACTGTTCATCCCAAATTACTGGGTATCCATAGTTTTTCTATGCCTTATCTAACAGTATCTAAAACAAAGATCATACCGCCCAAGTATTTCCAAATATATTTTCAAAAGCAATACATTACTATTAATAAACTTCTCAGGTACTCCTGTGATGGGCACCACAGAAAAGTAACTGAAGAGACTGATGGGTCTATATTCAGAGTAGGATTTGAATAACACAAAGTAGCAAAGTGTTAGGACACCTAATTAAAAGTAATTGAACAAATGACTGAAGAGATACTAATTATCTAATCTGTCAAAAAAAAAAAAAAAAAAAAAAGCAGGAACCTTCTAAGAAACACAATATTTCACCCATGTTACTTAAAACTATCTCATGAAACTGAACTGATGGTCTTAACACCAATACTTCCAAGTATTTTGACCTTGTAAACTTATAATAATTCTTTTTGCCGCTTACAAACCTGATCCAGATTTCCAAGTGAAATTACTTTGTGGCCAATTTGTACCTCCCTGTATTTTGTCCAATGTCTTCCATTAGTTTAAGTCTTTCCTCTGTAGTATCATCTACGTTTGTAAAATGAAATGCTAAATAGAGAAAAAGAACTTAAAAAAGCTATTTTACAATAGAGATAAGACACATATGCATACACATACCCCCTATGCAATGCATCCTCTTCTCAAGGATGATGACAAAACAGAAAGTTGAATTATTAAAATGAGTGGTAATATTTGAATTGAAATGCTAAAGAGATGCCTGCTAACTTTTATATCACAGGTATAAACTTAATTAATTTCTCAGACATTTGAATCATACATGGACTAAAGGATTTTTTGTTTCCTTCCATGGTTGCCTTTGTTTACATGCATTTGGTAATATCTTCCATGCACTTTTTGAATAAAGAAAATCTGCTGCAGGTTTAAACTATGGCTATATTTGCAGATGTCTAGCAGAGGAAGAACTGTACAACTTATAATAATAATTTTCTAATAATAGGACTTCTAGCAATTGTGGTAATTGTGTGCATATATATCCACTTATACAGTGTGTTGTTTATATGATTACAAACAAATCTGAGGGTCACTCAGCAGAATGGTATCTAGCAGAGTACTCTAACATGTGGACATTTTTGGGGTAGTGCATCACTAATAGGTCCCTTCGAGGGTTTAGAGATCCTGCTCAGCTTGGCACTTCATTTCACTCACTTTTTTTACTAGTTGAACCATTTACTTCTCCAAGTCTGCAATCACTTACCCATTGCTTCTTTACCCATTGCTGATTTTTGCTTTTGGGGCACTATCTCCACTACATAACAGAGTCCAGCTTTCAGCTGCCTTTAGACACTGCTGCTGTAACCATACAGTGCAGTATAGCCCTGGATAGAGATATCAGCTCAGATCCCAAATGCATTGATGCAGGGTCAGTGCCTCAGAGAAAAAGCCAATTCTCTCAGCTCCAACTTCAGATCACTGTAGTGACACTATTTCCTATTACAAATTTACTTGGCCATTGCTAGCAGAGGGATCTCTGCAACACGCACGACTGCACAAGGTAAATATATCCTCGAGTATGTGTGTGTACATTAGTTTTTTGTCCTTAATACCAATAGCAAATATTAGTATGCACAGTTGTGGTGTCTGTGTTTACAAGCTATAAAGAGGCTTAAGTGTTTATCCCCTTTCTACACAGAGATATCCTGGGTGTGTTGAGACAACATGGAAACCTCACTCTGGCCCCTGTGTTCATGCTCCTCGTGGTATGGGATGCAGAATTTGTTGCAGAACTTAAATGTGAAGTTAACTGAATGAGGGAAATGCTAAAATGATCACGGACAGTATCATTAGGCTGCTTGAGTGCCACAAAGTTCATTTGTGCTGCCAGTTAAAAGATTTGCATCAAATTGGATTGATATCAAATTATAATGATGTGTTTTAACTGCACATTCTTCATTTCTGAAACACTGAGACTGGACATGCAGAAGTGCTGAGCATCAAGCTACTGCTGAAACCAGTGGGAGCCATACGCTGATCATACAGCATTGTACGCACAGCCAAATGCTCTGAAAACAAACCCAGATCCCAAGTTGCTTTCAACTTGGTATGTCAAGAAGAAGATAAAGGCCACTGGAGGAAGATGAGGAGGAGGAGAAGAATGCAGGGCAGCATTGACTGCACTGAAGCAAAGCAATGGTAATGATGCAGATGGCAGAAGTAGCCGGTCCTAAGAAGGGTTATTCTGTATGCAAAAATCCTGGGAATGACAACCTGAAATTTGGCACTAAAGCTGCAGGAAAGGTGTGAAGGAAGGCATGGGCTAAAACAATGCTGTTCAGTCTCTGAATGTTTTATTACAGGGAAAGTACATCATACCAGGGCATGGTAACACTGCGAACGTGGGGTAATGTCTGATTGTTTGG
>JANIJG010001390.1:16733-26936 GCA_024611175.1 Megaceryle torquata | reverse complement strand
GCCAACCTCCCCTGCAATGGTGCCAGGGATGGGGCAGCCACCACCTCTCTGGGCAGCCTGGGCCAGGCTCTCACCGCCCTCAGCACCAACAATTTCTCCTTCTCTCCAGTCTAAATCTCCCTGTTTCAGTTTAACCCCATCACGCCTTGTCCTGTCCCAACAGCCCCTGCTCAAACAGGCCCCTTGAAGTATCAAAAGGCCACAAGGAGAGGTCTCCCCAGGGCCTCCTTTTCCCAAGGCTCTTCTCTTATCTCTGGCCCAGGAGCAGCAGCAGATGAAGCCGGGCTCCGTCCCCCGTAGCTGCTCGCAGGAAAGCCTGCGGGGCTGCCGCTGCGGAAGGTTAGCTGGGTGTGCAGGTGGAGCACGTGGGAGGGCAGGAAGGACACAAACCAGAGCCAGTAAGAACTGACTCAGCAACGCTCACCCCCTTTCATTATCTCAGATCTTACAGCAGAAATATTAAAATACACTTTCAAAATGAGAGGGCGAGCAGGGGATGGTTTATATAACGCTGCTGGAAGCAGGCTGATGCTTTAACCCCTGCAAGCTACCCAGAGCACCGGCAAGCTGCAGATGAAAGACCCTACGGCCAGTCACGGACGACCCGGGGGCTGCAATAAACCCTGAACACGCAGAGCGCAGTTCAGGGCTCGGTGCAGTGGGAGGCTGAAGGACAAACCTCCCCCGCGGGAAGGGATGGGATCACAGGGAGCGTCCCTGCACCGTGAGGGCAGCAAAGGACAAAGTCTAACTCCTGGCTGTCAACAGCAGCTCCAACATCCAAACACTGCAGGGTACAGCGTGTTATCGTTTCCCCCGAAAACAGCCATAAAAATTCTTTTAAGAATTTAACTCTGGTGCAAAACAAGTAACAGCAAACCAGGGGTAACACTGAGATTTAAAAACTGCACATCTTTTTTTTTTTCCCCTTTCTTAGCTAGGCGAGGAACAGAAGCACTATCAAAGCTGGCAGCTGCTGCTGTAAACAGAGGCCAGCAGGGCTGGCCCAAGGGCCACCACGAAGAAAAGTGACAAAACCCCCACTGGACTTGTTTTTCCATTACCTACTATTAGCCCTGGAGGGATTTCTGAACCCTTCTGCATTCGGCCGGTTCCCCCAAGTCACGTGCCTTGCAGGGAACTGAAGATTAGGAAGCTTTCCAATGTTTTCCTGAGAAGAGCTGCGATCGCCGTGCAGCACTAACGGCGATTTGAAGCCCGCCTTGTTGGGCGGCTGCCAGACACTGACCCAACCAGCATCTTATTAAGCCTCCAGTCATCTCTTCCCAGCTATTTGTGTCAAACTCTGTGGCTTGAAGACTCTAAAGCAACTTTGGGCTGGGGGCAGGACGACAGATAATTAGATCCAGAACCACATTAGAAAACGTCTGAAGAAACACAAAGTGCTCAGAAACTAGCGCTGATATAACGAGCGCATGACAAGGGCCTCTCTGCTCCGCGGCTGCCACGGCAAGTCCGTGGTCAGCAGGCCTGAAAAGCTCATTTAATTTCTGTGTAAAAAAAGAAAGAGAGCGAAAATGCCACAGGCAGCTCCAGCCGCCGCGGGCGATCGGTCCCCAGCAGCCCCCACCTCCTGCAGCCTCGGGCACGAGTCAGCGAGCCCCTGAACAGGGCACCCCCCTCGCCAGGTCTGGCAGCCCGGCGGGGACGGGTGGCTGTGCCCTGCCTGCCGCGTCCTCCTGCTCCACATCTGGACAGCTGCTGAGGGCGAGAAGCGCTCGGGCTGCACCCGTGGGCGACCTCTGAGGAGAGAGCCGCGCCTGGGGGGCAAGGCGAAGGGAAGGTCCCCAAAAGCCCCGCTCCGAGCTCTGGTATGAAACAGCACCTTATTTAGACAATCTGGAAAACTGCTCCAGAGGGACCCAGCGGCTGGGAATTTGCATAATGGGCGTCCACATCTTGCTTACCTAACGGGAGAAGAATCCTGTCTGTCAGTAAGTCTAGACTGTGGTGTTGAATCCAGGGGACCGAGGGATCTCCCAGCCAGAAATAACACCCAGCCCAGGGCAGGGTGCTGCCATCTGCCGACACCCAGCGCTGGGACCGGACACGAGGCGGCAGAAAACCAGTTTTTTGTGGGAATCTGTGGCTCAGGACTGAGCACAGCGCTAGGAGCAGCCAGAAATGCAACGATCCTCCTCCTCCTCACAAAGCCTAAACTGCAAAGGCTGGTGACCCCAGCAGTGCCTCGCTGCTCTGGGCTGGCTGGGCCGTGCTGTTGGCTGCAGCTGCAATTAAAGCACTGGTCGCGTGACAGCCTCTTATTAAAAGAGAGGCGTTAATATTAAAAGGCCGCAGCACAACAAGAGCTTTCAGTTTTAAAACGCTCCACAGGCTTAGGTGGCTTAACAGAGACCTCTGCGGTTCAGACCAGCTCACTGCAGGCAGTTACTTGATGCAGGTTTCCCACTGAACTGGGTTTTAGAAGATAAGAGACTTGCCCAGAGAGGTGGTGGCTGCCCCAGCCCTGGCCCCATTGCAGGGGAGGTTGGCCGGGGCTCTGAGCACCCTGCTCTGGGTGCAGATGGCCCTGCTCCCTGCAGGGGGGTTGGACCAGATGAGCTTGAAAGGTCCCTACCCAAACCAGTCTGACTCAAAAGGCACAACGATGTCTACTTGGCCACCGTTTCCACCTCCAGAAGCCACAGA
The DNA here is from genome assembly GCA_024611175.1 of Megaceryle torquata. Lineage (NCBI taxonomy): Eukaryota > Metazoa > Chordata > Aves > Coraciiformes > Cerylidae > Megaceryle > Megaceryle torquata. Next base: position 24,266 of record JANIJG010001390.1, on the reverse strand, counting down.
GAAATACAGAACTGCCAGCTTTGGAGTCACACACAAAGCCCAACTCCCCTGAGCGACTGCGGCACAGCGGCGACTGATCCTCATCCCTCCAACTCCTCGCGCCCCAAAGCGGCACCAGCCTGACCCGCTTCGCTCCCCCCAGAGCCCCTGGGGGGTGGCAAACTCCTCCTGGATCGGGGAGCGTTGCAGCCCTCGCTCACTGGCAGCGGGTACCCTCAGAAGCAAGCGATGCTCCCTCTCTTTGAAACACAGCACCCTTGATCTAAAGATAATCCAGCTCTTGGCCAACGGAACAGCGTGAGCCAGGCACCCCGTTCCCAGCGACGGGTTTGGCATCTCCCCGAGCTGAAGTTCCTTTACCTTGCTGGGATTTCACACATGGGAGAGGAAATATAGGGTTTCACAAAAGGGCTGCTCTGCTGCTGCTGCACCGAGGGGCTTCGGGGGCTCCGCGGGAAGCCGAGTGCGGCAGTAGGAAGGCGGAGGTGCCCGGGGAAAGGGGACACCACCACTCCCATACCACAGCCTGCACCCCGCGGTGACACTTCCAGCTATCAAGTGCTCCGAGCAGCAGCAGACACCGTTTCTTTAAAGCCCACTAGAAAGATTTCCAAGTATTTCATAGAAGCAGCTGCGCTTAAAAGCCAGCATCTGGTGACCGGCAGGGCAGCGACGGCCAAAGGGGATGTGGTTGGACCCAAGTGCACCAGAACCGCCACCGGTACAGCAGAGGAGATTCGAGTCCTCGCAACAAAAGCTTGCGTGAAGACAAGGCTGTGTGAAAAACAGCAGAAACCACTCTGGAAAAGGAAACAATGGGAATCCACTGGCGAAATGCTGGTTTGCAGCACAGACCAAACCTCGCCGTTCATCTCACCGTGGTTTCCTTCGAGTACACCAAATTTTACTCATCCATCTTGGCCCATCTCCGTTACGTAGCGATGCTTACTCGAGGTGAACTACAGCTAAGGCACCACGCCAGCTGAAATCAAATTTCAATACTGGATCTGGGGGCACACAGGGAAAATATCAAGAAAAGGGAACAAAGAGACCCCCAGAACAGTCCTACTGACGAGTTCTGTGCTCTGAGCAAAGCACAACTGATATTTAACTTATTCCTTCCATAGAAAAGTCATGAGGCTTTAATCACCACGCTGCTTCATTAACTGGGGATTACTAATTAGGGGATTTGTTAGTCAGCACTACCAGACAATGTTTTAGTGTTGACTGTTCATATAGGGAAGATTGGAACCGACGATGTAACGATTTTCATGTCATACAAGATGATTTGCAAGAGCTGTCCTCAGCAGAAGGGACAAAAATCGTTACAGTTGTCGCATCCTTCCAGAAAGTACCAGCCTTGGTGGGACCAACAGAAAACTAGAGATGAGAGAAAGCAGCACAGGACCAGCGAGGCACAGACCTCAACGCGCCCTGACCACCCTGCTCAGAGGGCAGGGAGAAGAGGGGACGTTTGCAGCATCTACTATTGCAGCACAGAATGAAGAGCCATCATCTACAGCCTCTGCCGCCCGTACGCTGCTGGCTGACGCCTGACAGCGTTCCAGCAAAGGCTGGGTGAAAATGGAACCCGGACCTCATCACCCAGCTCCAGCAGCTCCAGCCTGCTGCTTCCCTGGGCTGCTGGAACAAAGGCTCCCCCACGCACCTCACGCCTCTGACTAAGAGGGACACGTCGTCTTTGGAATCTAGAGCTCTTCACCCCTAATTAACGAGGAGGATCACTGTTACATAACGAGCAGAACGCTGCTCCTCATGGGCAGCAAGTCATCACCAGCCTTCGTCCCTGGCCGGCTGGAGCACCAAGAGTCAAATCAGGGGAGCACCTCGGAGCCGTTGGGCGGACAGCACAGCGGGGGACCTGCCGCAGCATCCTCCCGCTGCAGTGGCTAAAGCTTAACCCTCAGAGGAAGGTAAATGAACCACGAAACCAGGGTGCAGGTTTCACAAGGGCAGAGTTCTTCTCACTCACCTTCTTACTGCCGCGGAGCAGTTTTGGCCACCGTCTCGTAGGGTGCTGCCAGGGATCCTGGGTCCACGTCCTTCTGGAAAAGAAAGGGCAGTTGAGGGGATCCGCCGCCAACACGCCGCGCAGATGGCGCGCTATGAACGAAGCCATCATTTCCAATAATCTATTTGTCTCCACCGAGTGCACTACTGCCAGGGCAATACTTGGGTAATTAGCGTAACGAGGAAGGCGCTGCGCTCGTTGGTTTTCACCGATACCAGCGCTCAGTACCGAGGAACTCGATGTCCCGATGCACGCTTTGAAACGCACACCGATTGGCTTGGATTTGACAGCGTTTCCAAGCACATCTCCATTCTGCTGCACACGACGGACACAGGGAACCCCATTTTCATTTGCTTTTTACAAATAACGCACAGGGCCTGGAGGCCGCCCTGCGAGACGCCGAATGTGAAGCATCTGAAACTGGAGAGAACTTGTGCTTCGGGTACTGGAGGAGAGTTTGCTGACATGTTCTGCTCTAGATTTCACTGCGGTCTAACTACGGGGCAGCAGGCAACAGATGCTGAGCATAAATCCCCCGTGGAGGAGGGGGAGAGGTGCTTGGACCTTTGCAGCTTTGGGGGAAAGCTGTAGAGCAGAGCTTTAGGCCTCTGGCTAAACACAGACACGCTGCCGAGCTTGATTTTCAAGAAACAAGGCTGAAAAAAAATGGTTTAGGAATGAGCTGGCCTTAAGAAAGCCTTAAAAACACCCTGAGAACACCCGAGTCATGTTCAGCTTTCTCCCTGCCCCACAGCTCCGCAGGACATCCTCCTTCCTGCTTACCAGTAAGACATTGCTCAACCCTCCTCCGGTCAGCCCAGTTTACCCTGCTGAAGTCAGAGCTGTTGTGAGCGGGAGCGAGGGATCAGTTCCAAGAATCCATCTGAGCTGAAATCCAACCCTGCTTGTTTTCTCCGCTTACTGTCTGAACACAAACAATTTTTTTTTTTTTTAAAGGAGTAAAACCCACGTCATTCACCCTCCGCTGGGTTTTAGGCCACAGCTCATCTTGCCCTTTTCACCTCCATCTTCTTCAGATTTCAGTAAATCAAAGGGCGAGGAACAGTTCTCTTGCCAAAACAATCACTGTAAAAATCAATAGTCCAGTACCTTTTTCTTGAGAACAGCAAACCTCACCCGTACTGCACTCCAAAGAAGGGGGGCAAATGCCAGAGCAAGAGCCCGTGTGTGAAAGAGAAGACCCTGGGCCGGGGTGGGAGAGCAAGAGCACGGGGGTAAGAGCGTAAACACCCCAGAGAGCGAGCAGATGGCACCAACTTCGCACTCGGGCTCTGGGTCCACCACCCACACCAACCCATGCCTCCGGGATCAGGGAGCCACATCCCGCTCGAGGGAAGCTTTCCACAGCGTGGTCCAGAGGCAGCCCCTGGACCCGGAGCTGTGCCCAGGGAGAGACAGTGGAAAGGAGCCTGAAACAGCAAATGCCAACCCTGGGGCCTCCCCCCTTGCCCCTGCTCCTGCTCAAGGGGCACGGGCCTGATCCCCCTTCAGAATTCAGCCAAAAACCCAACGGGACTGAAGGTCAGGGGATTTTTGTCGAGCGAGTGGCACAGCCCTCCCAGAACACTGCATGGGGAGAGGCAAGGAGGGGGCACAGGACCGTGGAGCTGAAAACCTAGAGCTGCAGCACCTGAAAGGTCCTGCAGGTAAGAAAGGCCACCAGGAACACGGGAAGACACGTCCTTGGGAGCAGCACACCCCAGGACCCCCCTGCTCTGCCTCCAGGGAGGCATCTCCAGCACAGCTCCCACCTCCCCCCCAGCACAGGTTAAAGAGCTGCTGCAGAAGGAGGGGTGAGATGAGCAGCTGGAGGGATTTCAGCCCTCGGGAAGCCCATAGGCTCTCCAGCCCATTCCACACCGGAGCCAGGACCTTTTATAATATAAGGGAAATAAACTGCAATTACTTTCCTAATATCTTGCTAATTGCTTATAAAAAAAAAAGATGGACTTGCCCTCACCAATCACAGGCTGCACTGAGCCAGCCTTTGGCTGCAACGCCCACGCCGCTGCCCGCCCCCTCCTCCAGCTATACGTGAATTCATAGCATGAAAAAATAATTACAGCTCCCGAGCTGCAAACAGATTGAAATAGCAAGTGGCTCGGCCCCGTGAAGCACGTGCAGCTGTTGCGAGTGCTTCTGGTGCTCAGCGAGAGCTGATAAATGCCAGGAATCGGCCACCAGCTCCGAGCCGCAGCAGAGAGCTCAACGCCGAGGCGCCCAAAGCTGCCCCTCAACTCAGTGAAGTCTTGGAAACTCCTTCAGTGAAAACCTGCAGTGCTAACACACACGGTCTTGGTATTTTCCTTCCTTGAACGCAGTCAGCGTACCCGGCTCGATGGCTTTTTATTACCTTTCGGTTTACAGTCCATGCAGGAACTTCTGACTGGCAAAATTTAATTGAATTTTTGTTGTTTTGGGGTTTTTTGGTTTGTTTTTTTCTTAAAATCTGTCACCACTTTAAGAGCTGTTCAGGTTCTCTGCAGGCACTGCTATTTCAAGGCCTACTCCAGATCCCACCCAGGAGCTTCTGCAGCTGACAGCAGCTCCTGAGCAGCTCTCAGACCACCACGCTCCCTGTGACACACCTACGGTTCTGACAAGGACACCGCACACCCCATCACCCCCGTCAGTCCCTCTCTGCAGCACTGGTTCAGGGGCTCTGCAGTCAGTGGGGCAGGAGATGTGCCCGTCAGCAGCCCCTTTGCTCCAGGGGCACCTGTGAGGCTGGAGTTGAACCCTGCCTGAGCCAGCACTGCTGCAGAAGGAGCCTCTGGCCAGGGCTGCCCCCTCCTCTGGCTCGCAGCCAGGGCCAGCTTTGCAGACCCCGCAGATGACGCCCGATTAACGCAGTCAGCGTCTCTCCTGCACGCACTTTTAAACTGGGAGTTAATACACAAGGAACAGTTTGCAGCGGGGGGGGGGACGACACCAAAACAACTTTCCAGAGATGAACACGAGCCCATCTTTGGTGTTCCGCAGAAACGAGCTTTTTGTTTACAGTCTTGCAGAATCCGACTCCAGGGGCTGGTCTGTTCTTGCTCAAAGAGGGAAAACAAGCCTGACCTCGGTGTGCTGGGACAAACTCTGCCCCCTCCTTCCTTCCACGCTTCTCCCGGCGCAAAGGTAAAGAACCCGATACCCCGCAGCGTGACCCAGCTCGCCGAGCGAAGCGCGAGCAAACTCCTGTTTACTGGCACAGGAAACGACCCTGCCAGTGCCCAGGAGCCAGAGGGACTGGGCCACCGGTCCCCAGCCCGCGCCGGCCCGCGAGAGGTCTTCAGTCGGTAGGCTGAGCGCGGCGCTGGCTCTCGAGCACATACCTCTGGGTGCGTGGCCAGCCCCGCTCCCGACGGACACTGCCCTGTCTCCCACTTGCCCTGTTTCCTACGCCAGCAATAAGCAGGAGGCTGCAATTTCCTCCGGGCGGATATTGCACCAGCGCTCGCCGGCGACAAAGCCCAAACCAAGAACCTCAGAGGCGTCGTGCAAGACTCGGGGGGGTGCACTGTGCTCATTACAAACAGCTACTCGTCAGAGGAGCTTGTCACACCAACAGGTTTGGAAAAAAAAAAAAAAGCCTCTCTTTGGCCCTTCTTGGCCTATGCCCTGTTTGCTGCAAGGGCCAGAAGCCCTTGCTCAAGCCTGCTCTGTGAGCGTGCCAGCAGCTGGCAACACCAGTACCAGCTCTGTAAGAGATACCCTGACGTGGGTGGGGGGAATTCCTTTCCCAACTAACTGGAAGCAGCAACAGTTGGTAATGCAAAGCATCTCCCAGGCCGGAGCCTGCAGCTGCCAATGCTCCCTCAAAGCCAGGGCAAGGCTGGAAGGAAGCCGGCTGATCCGCCCCAGCCCACCAGCAGCCCTGCGGTGCCAGGAACGCTGCGGGGGGCAGGGGAGCCTTTCCCTGAGCGTCGCCCGGCTCTCTGGCGAGAGGAACTTGCCGTGCATCCCTTGGACACGTGGGGATCCGGCAGACCACGGAGTGGGCGGGCGGCCGATGCCATCAACTATTCCAACCGCGATTAATAAACTGTTCTATGAAAAGATCAGGGGTTGGGAACGCGAGATTCAAAGACTCATCCTTCCGCAGCAAGTGCCTGCTGGTCGCGTTACCCGTCCGTAGGATTTGCAATACGTGAAGACGCTGCGGTCGTACAGCAGCCGAGACCCCAGCCCCACCACCTCTGCCAACCGAGGTCGATCCACAACGTTGACAAACTGACTTGGGGTTTAAAGGGAGAAGCAGAACAAACCGCACTGGCCCAGGCTCTGCAGTCACTCCAGCCCGCTCGCTTTGCTCCCGGAGCTCAAAGACGTCAGGCCCATGCATTTTAGAACCACCAGTGCCCGTCAGCAGGGACCAGCCTGGCCATTCCCGTTCCAGCCCAGCTCTGGCAAGAGCAGCGTGACACAGGAGGGAGCTCCAGCCTCCCCAGGCCGGCAACGCAGCCTCGCTCAGCACCGTCAGGTAACTCCGGACAGCCCACAGAGAGTGAAGCTGTCAAACAGCAAAAGGCTCCTTTGGAAGATGCCCGATGGGTCCCTAGGGGTGGGACCTGGGAACTGTTACAGGCTGTGGCACAGGGCTGAATTAAAGCGTCACAGGCAGGTACCGCTGCCCGGCAGATACCGAGCTGACACCGAGATGCATCAGCACCAGCCCGTGATTCAGAGCAGGGCTGTAATTACGCGAGGTAACGACCTGCAGGCAGAGCACAGACCCGCACCAGACGCCCAGGCTCCCCCAGTGCTGACGTGTTGGTGAAGTCAACGGGAAACGCGCTACCGAAGGTGAAGCTGCTCGGATCACGCTTGAAATGAAACAACCTGAATGAGACACCAACAGCGGGTTTAATTCTGCCACACGGTGCTCTAAGAGGCAAAAGATCTTGGCCCAGAGGTAGACCTTGTAACATCTCTAAAAATATAAACCTGTAAATAGCAAAAACATCAAATATTTGCATCTGGACAACCATCACAAAATATCCAGGGTAAAGAGAGCTGGGAAAGTTTAACTTTCCCCCACTAATTCCTCCAAGGGATGAGCAGATTCTTTTTTCCCCTCTCCACAGAATGTCCCTCCTGCCATTTTCCAGCACACGGCCCAGGAGTTTTGCTCAGCGACAGCTGCAGCAGCCAGAGCACATTTGCTTTGGGAAGCACGTCGCCAGCTGTGAAGTTGCGAGGAAGCCTGTTCTGGCAACTCACTCTGGAACGTTTCTCAAGTCCTAAAAAGGGAAGGCTTGGAGGAAAGGCAAGAGAAAGGGTCTTCCCTGTGTGCTGCAGCACTTCACACCTCGAGCGACCTGTGCTTTCAGCTCAAAACCACAAGGGGCTGCTGGAGAGAGTCCAGCAGAGGCTGTGAAGATGCTGAGGGGCTGGAGCATCTCTGTGCCCAGCAAAGGCTGAGAGCCCTGGGGCTGTGCAGCTGGAGAAGAGCAGCCTGAGAGGGGAGCTGAGCAATGCTGAGCAAGAGC
>JANIJG010001389.1:0-10328 GCA_024611175.1 Megaceryle torquata | reverse complement strand
TCCTGTCCCAACAGGCCCTGCTCAAAAGTCTGTCCCCATCTTTCTGACAGGCCCCTTGAAGCACTGAAAGGCTGCAATAAGGTCTCCCTGGAGCCTTCTCTTCTCCAGGCTGAACAATGCCAAATGTCTTAGATCGTAAGAGTCATTAAAGTAATTTCAGCTGGATAAGACATTTTCTGTCAAATTGCTCTGGAATAATAATAATTCTGCTGCTAGTAAGGCGGTCGTATCCATCTGCCCTGCAGAAGCATCAATCAGAACCTAATAGAAGACTCTGAGTTTGATCTCACAAATGTTTCTTTGCACTTATAACCAAGTTTTGCAACTGCCAGTCTAAAGATCACATTCTCACCATCGAAACTCAAACCAAAAGCAGAGTGTGGGAGCACAGGAAGTTGTCTCTGCTGGAGGTGACCGCGGCTTTGATGAAGCAGCTTTGACCAGGGCATTATTTGAGTCTCAGACTCTGGCTGAGGGTGTCCATGTGCTGCTGCAGCCAGCTAAAGGTCTCCTACGTGCTGTCAGTAACGAGCCTGGCTGCGAGTTTGTTTCTATTCATTCTAGCATAGCTGAGGTGACCAAGTAAGGATAAAAAATGAGTAGAAGTTGGCTAACAGCAGTATTTGGCTATTCTATGTCATTACTATTTCCCCTGTAACGTTGTTATCCTACTGTATGCTAAGCAGATGTGTTTGTGTTGCAGTGCTGGCGCTGGAAGAACAGGTACCTTCATAGCACTCAGCAATATTCTGGAACGAGTGAAGGCTGAAGGGCTCTTAGATGTGTTTCAAGCTGTGAAGAGCTTAAGACTGCAAAGGCCTCATATGGTGCAAACTCTGGTATGATGTTTAACCATCCGGGTCTCTGTCAAAGGGTGTGTCCTTGTAACTATTCCACGGGAGGAGAACAAAGAATATTTTTCTGTGGGTTGAAATAAATGATGTGTGAAGGCTGTGGCTGTACAAGGCATTATCAGCAATCTGGATATTTACAGATTTATTTTCTTTCTTTCTTTATTTAATGGCATTTCTAAAAATACGTCTTGGCTCTACATCCTGAGGAGCTGGAGAACCAAAATTTTTTTTGGTTGAACCAAAATTTTTTTGAGTATTGCAGGTGACAAAAAGTAGGAAGTAAATGCATTTTAAGCTACGTATCAGTTGTCCTTTCTTATATTAAAATGTCTGGGCTTAAATTTGGCTTGCAGTTGGTCACTAAAAGGAGAAATGCCTTTGACTTCTTTAATGTCATCTACAAGTAATATGTGAAGCTTGATCCAATTTTCCCTATTGAATAGGCATTAAAAAGGATTTTGAGGCATATTTTTGGAAAATATATTAAAACTGCTGATATTTTCTATTCTGATAGCAGCTTCCTCTCAGTAATTTGAACATTCTATACAAACAATTATCTCAAAGCACCTTTGTCAGGGAGATGTCTCCATACTACAGATGGGAAGAAAGGAGTTGGAGAAGTAGAACTGGATTATCCGCAGTCAGGCTGAGACAGGGATGAAATATTTCTCTTTGGGGTTCTGTCTCTGTGATTTAATAGTGTTAGTTAAGTGTGGACTGGCCAAAGATACTCCCAGCTGAGGCTGTGGAAGGGCTGCTGCTAAACTCTGCTTTCCAGCATGAGCAGATTCAGGTGCCAGCACGATTTATTATCAGTGTTGTTACAGACTTTGTGATCCAGCAGCTCCCATCAGAGGCAGGTCAGTGTGCTGAGAAGACTGGGATGTGGCCCATCTTTAGGATGCAGAGGACTAGCCAGCAGGATGGAGAAGGTGGTGGATAAAGAGACAGTCATAGAATTTTTTGGGTTGTAAAAAACCTTTAAGACCGTTGAGTCTAACCATTGACCCAGCACTGTCAGGGCACCACTGACCCACATCCCTCAGCACCACAGCTCCAAAGCTTTGAAACCCCTCCAGGGATCACGGGGACGCCACCACTGCCCTGGGCAGCCTGGGACAGGCCTGGATAACCCTGGAGGGGAAGAAATTGTTCCTCAGCTCCAACCTAAACCTCCCCTGAAGCAGCCTGAGGCAATTTCCTCCTGTTCTGTCACTTGCTGTTCCTTGGGAGCAGAGCCTGACACCCCCAGCTCCAACCTCCTGTCAGGAGCTGTCAGAGCCAGAAGGTCTCCCCTGAGCCTCCTGCTCTCCAGGCTCAACAAGCCCAGGTGCCCCAGCTGCTCCTCACCACCCTTGTGCTCCAGCCCCTTCCCCATCTCGGTTGCCCTTTGCTGGCCACGCTCCAGCCCCTCCATGTCCTGCTGGGAGTGAGGGGACCAAAACTGAACACAGGATTGGAGGGGTGGCCTCCCCAGTGCCCAGTCCATGGGTCAATCCCTGCCATGCTTTTGCTGCCCACACCAGTGCTGTCACCAGTCAGGATGCTGGTGGCCTTCTTGGCCACCTGGGCACAAGCTGTCTCAGCTGGCTGTCAACCAACCCCCCCAGGTTCTTTCCCTCCAGGCAGTCTCCAGCCACTCTGCCCCAGGCTGGAACATTGCAGGGCTTTGTTGTGACCCAAGTGTAGCACCTGGCACTTGACCTTATTGAACCCCATCCCTTGGTCTCGGCCCATCGATCCAGCCTGGCCAGATCCCTCTGTGGACTCTCCCAACCTTCAAGCAGATCAACGCTCCTGCCCAACTTGGTGTCATATGCAGACTTCCTGCGGGTGCCCTTGATCTTGTCGATCAAGATACTTGATAAAGTTATCAATAGAGAACAAGCCCCGATACTGAGGCCTCGGGACACCACCTGTGACTGGCTACCAACTGGATATAGCTTCACTCAGCAGAGAGCCTTTGCAAGGCGTTCTCCCTTTCAGAGAGGTTAATGTAAAGGGTTTGTTAATGCTCTGTGTATGTAAAGTTGGCAGTTACATTGTCACTTAGTTTCTGCTTTAAAGCTGATGAGATGGAGCCCAAAGCTGAAGAGGTAACACCTTCCCCAGCGTGAGCCGGGTGACAGCCAGGGACAGGCAGTGGCCTCATTTAATTAAGGAGACAGGTCTCAGAATTGATTCAGTTTAAGAACAATCACATAGAAAGCTTAAAGAAATAATATTAATTGACAAGCAAGAATCAGCCTGCAGTGGACAAGAGCAAGGTACCACTGCTGTTATTTTAAAAAAGAAATATATAAATACCAATCAGAACAGCCCAGTCCTCAGCTACTGGTCCAAGTAATGCTTCCAGTTAGAACATGGTGCATTTATCAGTAGGATTTGCCTAAGTATGTTTATCAAGTTAGATGCATGATGCAACCGAAGCACATTTTGATACCTTCTTATTGTTTTTCAGGAGCAGTATGAATTCTGCTACAGAGTGGTACAAGATTTCATCGACATATTTTCCGATTACGCTAATTTCAAATGAAAATTCCTGCCTTATTTTTTAATTTGTCTGTATAGAGTTGTATATTCTGTTAATTTATTCCATGTCATTTTGACGGTTGACTCTTCCTGTAAATAGGACCTCGTGTTGGCTCTAGAAGTTGCATTTTGCTGTATAAAGTTATTTCTTAAATATAAATATCTTCTAAAGGGAAGTATAATGTTCATATACAGTATAGCACTGTAAGATGGTATAGAAATCTTTATTCTAAATAACAGTAAATTAATTCTCAAGGGTCTATTTCTTTGAATTTTTCCACTTATGAATATTTATCAATAATTTTCTCTCCCAATTCTTTGAACTTTACGCCGGTGATTTACATTTCATACAGACAAAAGAAAAAGGTGAATAGTGGTACATATGTTTAAACTGGACGTGTTTTGGCTGTAAACTTTTCTCTCACTACAAAAATAGATGTTTATTTTGGGACACATTCTGACATCCTGCTCCTGCTTCCTTGTAATTTATTTTTTTTTCACAGATAAGTCTCGTTGAAGGCCAAGAGGCCGTTGGAGCAAAGTGCTGTTAATGGTAACGGTATCGGAATGTGGCTCTTCATGTGTAATAATGTAAAGTCCAATGGAGAAATAGAATTCTCTTAAAGTTGCTTTTTCAGAACCTGCAGATTGATGGCAGTTCTATTTTGAGTCTTGCTGCCAAGAAGATGTGCTCGGTATAAGGAGAGATGTGAATGTTTGATTTAATACAGCTTTCTAAGTCCCCTTTATGTTGTTCTTTCCTAAATACTACACCAGCTTAAATCAATTTAGAGAGACAATAATGTGAGTTCAGTGCTATTTTGAGAATATTTTGCATATCAGAAGAGTATATTTTGCAGCACCTGAACTTGTCTACTTGAAGAAGCTTTAGAGATGTTGTCAGAAATGGATGTAAAGCTTCTCTATATATGCACGTGTGTAATTTCCCCCTTCTTTGAGAAAAGGTGAGAGAGAGAAACTCTTGCTCTTTAACAGAAGAATCAACAGTGTTTACTGAAAATTAAACAAAAAACTCCAGTTCTTTACTGAAAGGGTTGTCAGGCTTTGGAACAGCCTGCCCAGGGAGGTGGTGGAGTCACCACCTTTGGAGGTGTTTAAGAGCCGGGCGGATGTTGTGCTTAGGGATGTGGTTTTGATAGGGCTGGGAATAAGGTTGGACTTGATGATCTTGAAGGCCTCTTCCAGCCGAAACAATTCTATGAAACTCTACTAATAGTGTAACATTAAGCACTGTAGCAAAAAGCTCCTCTACGTTCTTCCCCTCCCCTGTATAGTATCAAAACACAAATTCTTCCTTCTTCGGAAAGGGGTATATGATTGTGTATATAGATATATTTTTAATGAAAATACTACTGATAATAGAATCGGTGAAATAAAATTTAGAAGTTTTTATTGTAGCCCTGAACAGGCTGTGCTTGTGGGCTAGAAAATCCAGAAGTCACAGGGCAGCCGAATGTTGACTAATGAAGCAGTAAATCTTTTCCACTCTTTAAAATTCAGATAGGAATTAATGAGCACAAAGGATGCGACTCTGTACTTTAATTACATAAGGAATATGCAATCGTTTCTGTCTTGTCTGGTTGCTTGGTTTGGTTTTTTTTTTTTCAATGCAGACATAAAAGCTTTATTTAAAATAAGCAACTTCCACTGACCGTTTCAGTATCGTTCTTGCACTAATTTATCCCCCGTTTGGTTTTGGCTATCAAAGCTCGTTACCCTCCTCCAGAACCCAAGGGAAGGGGTTTGTTTGTGCCTCTCCTTTCCCTTCATCCAGAGTGGAAAAGGTGCCACTGAGGAATCTGGAAGCACACTGTTCTGAGCACTGCCATCTTTTGCTTCTTGTCTTCCCATCGATGCACTTCTGTATTTATTTGTACAGTAAATTATGCACTTAAAAAAAAAAAAAGATTGTTTTAAAAAAGATTGTTTTAAAAAAAGGATTGTTTTAAAAATAGATCGTTTTTAAAAAAAGATTGTTTTAAAAAAAATTGTTTTAAAAATAGATTGATTTAAAAAAAAAGATTGCTTAAAAAAAGAAGATTGTTGAAAGACTAAATCTTTGCCGTGAGTCGCTGCAAGAGCCACGCTCGAGCTGCAGAAGGTGTTGAGTAGTGGAAAGGAACAATAAGTAAGTTTTTACATCATGACTGTACACTGGAAATTTTATCACATTTGCAAAAAAACATCGAAATAAATGCGCTGTGGAAACCAGCGCAGCGAGGTTTTTGGTATGATCGTTTGTAGCACAGGGAGGCTCGGAGAGGTGAAATGATAGAAACTAATGTAAAGAAATTCTCGCTGTATTTTGTGGTTTGTGGTCCCATCAGATCCCCATGTCAGGATTTTGAGCCTACATTGGAAAAGGAATTTGTCCATTGGACAGACAAATGGGTCCCATAAATAAAAGCTTGGGTTGAGAGTTTCCTCGCAGAGGAAACCCCCTCAGTGCAGGGTTAGCGGGGGCCCACAGCCCCCCAGCAGCGGCAGCAGCTGCAGCACAGCTCTGGCTGCCCACGGGGCTCACTCGCTACAGGGGATCGGAACATTCTGCAGGGCACGGGCAGCTCTTCGCATTTACAGCAAGTAGTAGGAAGATGAGACCTCAAATATTAAGTGGGTACTTGGACTTTAGTCGCTGAGATGTCTAGGAGGAAATAGAATTACCTATATTTCAGAAGTCACAAAACAGAGCTACAAAATGACTCTTTTTGTTGGCATTATTATCATTTGAAGAGCTTGCTTTCCCATTGGTGTGTTTAGTCCCTTCTTGCAGCAGCCTCATCACTGGGGAGCTGTATCTTGATAGAGAGAGACAAATTTTCTTTTTGACTTTTTCCTCTGTTGCATGGGATTGCTTTAAAATGCCAAAAGGTCGATCAGAAGCTGTACGTTCTGATCTGTCTGTGGTTTTGGTCACTGTGTGACTTGACTGTCTCCACACGTTAGGACGGGTTCCAGTTCACCTCAGCATTTAAGCATTCGCTTTACGGCATCTCCGTTCCACCCAAACATCGACGCGCCATCGGTCCTCCTGTTCCCGAAGCAATCCCTTAAGTGCTTTGCTGAATTGGGCCTTAACGAAGAATGCAAACTGTAATTAGCAGTGTTTTTTAGGGTATTTTTACGTATTGGTTTTTTAAACTTTGAAAATGAGCCTGACCACCTGTGTTCGGTATTTTGCAATGTTTTCATTTCCCTCCTACCATTTTTACTGTAAAGTTATTGAAACTTCTCTGTATAACCAAACTGTATTTAATTTGTCAAATCTTTATAATATATGTATGTATTATACGGTTTCAGCTATTATTATTTTCTTTTATTACATTTATAATTTGATCTTGCTGTGTTTTTAATGCCGGTGAATGTTGCTGAATTATTTGTATATGCAAATTGCAAGATCTAATACATTCTGATGCAAGAACAGCGCTTTGTTTTTATTCTCCAACTGTATTACTTTCTTTAAATCTTTTCATTTCATTCCTGCCCTGCACGTTCATTTAAGTTAAATATTCTAAAGGAGTCGAAATGCATTAGCTAGATAAGTCATTTTTTTCAGTACTTAAGTGCAGCTATTTGGGGGCAATCTCGAGATTCATGTCGGAACTGAAGTATTGTGCAGATAAAGTCATGATAGCGATTGAAAGGCCAGGTCTGCCCAAAGTGTACTAAAATATAGACTCGTTTTGATAAGTAAAACCTGAGACTATAGATGAGTCCCACTGCAGCCTTCCCTTTTGAGTATAAATGTGAGGATTCAGAGTCTGACCCTCCAGTAAGTATCTGAAACTAGGTTTCCCCTCCGGTGCCTGCGTACAGCGCTGTAGGGGACAGTGGCTCCTTGCTCAAGCCCATCCTTCCAGCACGGTGATGGAGCAGAGCTGCGGGGAGCTGGGGGTTGTGATCCCAGATGTAGGTTTGGCAGGTTTTCATGGGATGGGAAGAGTAGGGAGAGGGAGGAGCTTGCTTGCAGCACAAGGAACCTTCCTCCTCTTTTAACAGTCCTGTATTAATACGTCGTGGTATGATACTGAGATAAAAATAGTACTTTAAGTGTCAGCTCTGTCACCCAGCGTTAATTGAAAGCCCATTCTAGTTAACAGCAGTTCCTTCATTAATTGCAACAGGCTTTATCTTGGACTTCGTTCCAAAAATAATCAAGATGGCCCACGGTTGTAACAAGTGTCAGGGGAGATGGATGTAAACCAGGAGTAACTGTGCTGAAAAATTACAATCCTAATGTTAAAATAATTCCACTGAGACTTGAAACAAGAGAACGTTATTTGTCAAGTATGATTTAATGAAGCCGTATTTAAGTGTTTGAGCCCTTTAGCCCCGTTTCACCCTGTACACCTGACAACATCTGGGAGGTGCTTTTTCAGTGTAGATAACAATTCTGATTTATTCTTTCCCAACTTGTTGGGAAGAACTTTTAGTTTCCATCTCCCTGTGCACAGTCCTAATATTTCAGCGCTCGGTAACCATAATGCTTTCGACACGAACTGAACCATCCAGGAATAATTGTAGCAACTTTTCCCAGCAGAAACTTTACTGAAGCGTTGCTTTCTAAAGCTAGAGAAGATGTGCATCCCAAAGAGATCATCACAAAGAGCCGTTTACTCATTGGGAATTTCCCTACAGACTTCTAAATACAGGGACACACCAGACTGAAATGCTGAGCCTTTAGAAATTAGTGTTCAGAAAATTATTGCTATTTCTTACTGTGGCTCTAAATGGTTCCAAGTTGAGAGTAATCTTTTTTCATTACATCTAAAAGTGTTTTTTTTTTTTAATAATTGCAGATGAGCTGATAGAATATTGTGTGTGACTGGATTGTATATTTGTAGCAGGTATCCAGATGCACAGCTCGTGAGCCCACTGGAAGTTAACTTTGTGTAAGAACAGAGATGCCTTTGTGTGCTTCCAGAAAATGCAAGAATCTTGGGTATTAATCAGTTACTAATGAATCATTGGTTAAATAATTATTGATAATCATAATTACTGGTTACTGCAGGGCTGCACAATTTCTAGTATAGTAAGGTTCTGTCTTGCAGGGTAGTAGAATCACCATTTTTAGATGATTCAAGCTAAATAACGGGGATGACCGGCTGTGAGATGAGGAATGACTTCCTCTGTGTTTGTTTTCATGCCCATCTGTTGGTCTGCGTTGGTATTAAAGGTCAACAATAAAAAGTATCTTTGTTAACATCCAGCCAGTTGGAGAGGTTTTAATAACAAACGTGAAGTTGTAGGAGGAACTTGGTGCCACTTCATCTATCAAGTAGCTAATGTGGCTGGCTGGATGCTGTGTTGATGATAAAAGTTTTCATACGTGCCTCTGACGTCACATAAAAAGAGATTTCGGTGAGAAGGTGACAGCATAATTAAGATCCAATCTGTTTTGCTCACAACGCATCCCCCTGTTCTCTCCTATCTCCCGTTTTAATGCCAAATCTGTAACAAACAACAGTCAGAAGACTTTGCTGGGCTATCAAAGTAACGTAAGTCTACAGAAAGTATGAAACCTGTATCTTCCACAATTTGTTTATATAGAGATTCTATTTAATTGCGCAAAAGAACTTAAGTTTTATCATTGCACATTTCTCTGGGGATTCATTTTTCCAACTTCTAAGCGTGACAAAGAAAAACCATGAAGATCTTGTGCTGCTTTGTGACATTTTTCCATTTTACAGCCTGTGATGCTGAAGATGGGTGTTTGTAGAAACTCAGCTTCGAGAAGAAAGCCACTTTTGGGGTAAACTTAATGAAATAACCTATATCTTTTAACAAAATATCCTATTTTATTTTAATAGGTTGTTGAAACAATATCAGCTATGGCAAATCAAAGCCCTGTTTGTTCTCTACGGGGCATAGTTGTCAAGTGTGAGCCAAGGCTTTCTGTAATACAGAAACGATTCAATGGGTCTGAGAATGTTTCAAGCAGCTGAACTTCACCGTGAATGTTCTTCATCTTGGGTATTAAAGGATTATGTTGCAATTTAGATGGTTTAATAAGAGCTTTCTTCTAATGACTTTTACACATTTTCTGTGCTACTTTGCACAGAGTAGGAGACTTACAAAATTATTAATCGTGTTGAGACTCTGCCAAGGAAGTTCTTTTCACTTTTTTTTTTTTTTTTAATTATTTTTTTTTACCTCTTTCCATTGCATTAGAAATTTGTTCCAGTGTTTTCATCCATGTTGAGCTCTGTTTATAAATGTTGAATGGTTGTGACTTCATGCCAGGCGGGCAGACAGAAAGAAAGCAAAACGCTGAGAGCTTGAGGAAGGATTATTTAGTGCAGTTGAAGTAGTACCAGCTTGTGAAGCTCTGCTGGTGGTGGTGGTGGTGATCCAATACCAGTGGACAGGGTGTAGGAGAACAGGCTGCAGGGCACTGCCTTGGTGTTTCAGTACAACAGGCAGCGAGGGAGCAGCCAGGGGCTGTCCCTGTCCTGCTTGATCTCTGTGAGACAAGATTATGTTCTTGTCTTGGAGACACCAGTAATGTCAGTCTCTATGAAATAGGTAATTATTCTTTTGCCTTTATTTTGCTTCAAAATTTTATTTCTTTCCTAGTTGAGGTACATCTGGTAACCATGTGGGAGCCTCCAGATCAAGCACAAGCTGTTTCCAAGGAAGCACACGTGGTGTGCACTTTTAGAGGTTGGTTCATTTGCTGAGTGAAATCCTGCCCCAATCGTAACAAATAAGCGTTCAAATCGCTAATTTGGACCTCTGGATTCAGCCCTGGGGAGGCCACCCCTTGAATCCTGGGGTCAGTTCTGGGTTCCTCACTCCCAGCAGGACATGGAGGGGCTGGAGTGTGGCCAGAGAAGGGCAACGCAGCTGGGGAAGGGGCTGGAGCACAAGGGTGCTGAGGAGCAGCTGAGGGACCTGGGCTTGTTGAGCCTGGAGAGAAGG
>JANIJG010001387.1:0-34030 GCA_024611175.1 Megaceryle torquata | reverse complement strand
CTTTGTGTATTGGGGTGTGGGGTTGTTTTTCTGTACTGGTAGCTGACAATGACTGTTAATTTGTAGTGAGTCTCTTCTTTTTTTTTTGCTTTTTTTTCAAAAAAATTTAGGAATTTTTTTTAATGCGAGTGGGGGGGGGGTGGGCATTTTAAGGAAATAAAAGCTCCTCTTTATAAAAAATGGAATCATATGTTCACAACTTTAAATGTGTTTTTATAAGTACTTTCAGAACAGGAAATTTATTAAACTGATTCTTTCTCACAAAGGTCTCAATTTCAACAAAATTTTCTAATAAAAACACTTTCATGGAAACATTTGTGGCCAGCTTGCATTTTATTCTATTCCTAGGACATGCACCTTATGGGCATGGAAACAAAGCACTAGTTGTAGGGAGAAGAGGTAAATTTTCACTTCAATAAGCTACAGTTTTGCTAAAGGACCTTTCTTTCACACAACCATTGGAAATGCTCTATTTCACGTTTGATTTCTGCTAGCAAAGATTCTCCTAACTTTATGGAAAAAGGCTGAGGTTGATACTTGACTATACTTTTGCCTCCCCAGGTTCAGAACTGAACCTTGACACTTAGACATGATTTCACCACACAAGCAAACCAAAAGCCAAGCCTGGTCCTGCCAGTATCCCATGTCTGGAGCTATTAAACATTCCCTATTGCTGTGGTCCCACTTTGCAAGTGGGACCGGTTAATCAACAGCCACAGGCCTCTATCAGAGTCGTTCTGCTCTTCAATACCCTCCCAATGTCTCTGTCTCCATCAGTGTCTGAAAAAAGACAGTACATACACAGGCATGACTATCAAATTCATGTCAGGAGAGAAAGGACAAAGTCACAGATATGAGAAAATGGGATTATCTGCTTGGCTGCTGCTTGCTCTGAAAAAGTTGCAAAGTCCAGGACAATAAAATTTCCACTGAGCTTGCATTTTCTGTGATGCAACTTTCTTATGGACTGAAAAACGTACAGCCACACTTTCTAGGAAACACATCTGACTGAACTTGATCTCCCCATGATCCAAACTGCGTATGAGATCCATTCATAAGACTGATCTATCCTAGAAATTTTGCCAAAGCTGTAACATTTCTGGAGTTTTGTAGACATGTTTGTTTTAAACACCCTAGCAGGCAAAAGGCACAGGAAGACATTGTGAATGTGTTTGGGGGGGAAGATCGTTCATCCAGGTAGTACTTGGTTTTGTTCACTGATAAATATTCTCAAGGCAAAAATAACAGGTTTTTTCCCCCCAGAGAGATGAAAGGGACTGGTCCAGCTCACACTGCACAGTGTGACTGAGTTGACCAAGAGACCAGACCTGCTTCAAGTAACCCCCACGGAGCAGGCTCTCAGACGAAATGGGAAGCTCCCCTTATTTGAACTTTAGGAAACCCTCTGGAAATCCCTTTGTCTCTAGCAGGGACAGACCAGCATAAGCACAGGCCACAACGTCATTCCACCAGAGACATTCCCATGGGTCCCTGCCATGGCTACCGCAGCAGATAGCCAACATCCCTGTTACCTAAGTCCTTTCCTAGCTCACAGAAAACAGTCCGCCCAGGTGCCTCAGCACAAAGCACATATTTCTCAGAAGCAGGCCAAGCATGGCAGCATGGTGACAGTGCTTTGGGAAGAGCATGCTTGCATTAGGTTGCCAAGTCACCCAGGGCAGCTGCCTGCCGAAGGCAGCCCTAAGGACTCACTTCCCCACCAATAAATTCCACAATGTTTGGGCTCCTTGCTGTTTACCTTAAACCCAGCCATTTCTGCTAATCTAGTGAAGATGTGGAAGACTCCTACAACTATCATGTTGATCAGCAAAAGCTCAGCAACAGCTTCTCTGCAACTCCCAGCCTGGCACAAGCCTCCTCTTATCTGTGGGCCCTTGGCAAACAGGGCACTGCTGGCTCTTAGGCCAGCCTTTGCCTCCACCACCTACCTCTCTGTTTATGTTACTTTCTCAACACGCTTGCAAATATGATAAAGGTTAATCTGGTACAAAAGGTAAATAGGGTTACACAAAGCTGGATTTAGCAATTTAGTTTTATTGGCCACTAAGGAAGGCAATTCTTCGATGCAAGTAACAAGGAGATAGCCAAGCCAGATAAAGGATCTGTGCAATATAAACATCCTCCCAAAAGCCTGTTCCCCACTTGCATAAGCACTGTAATCATGAAAGCAATTCTTAATGGAGCCACTTGGCAGAGGCCCTGGTACAGCAAGCTGTGAGCCTCTCCCTAGCTGATGGACCCACTCCAAGAGCATGTTACTACAGTGCTACAGGAGGGGGAGAAGGAGGGGCAGGAGGGGGGGGAAGAGGTTGAAAGCTAGATCAAGCCTGCAAGCAGTGGCACTGGAGCAGGGCCAGGTCTCCTCCAACACGTCACCTGTGTGGTTAGGAGCAGGCCAGTTATCCCTCTGTGCTCAACTCTGCATGTGTAAATTGAAATTGATGATTCTCCCCTTGTGCCCCATCTTCCATAGGTAAACTCTTACAGTGAAGGCTGTTTCTTACACATAGATAAGTGTTTCTGGCTGCAAGTGTTACTGTCACTCAAACTTGCTATAATATTCCTGATAATATGTGACTTCTCATTTTTCCCGACCTCCTAATATTTATCTTTTGCCTTAAAGAAGGAAAAATAAAATAAAACAAAATAAGATCTGAGTTTCCCACACCAGCATCCTGCCCTCTTTCACCTCTCTGTACCAAAACCTAGGACAATGTACAAGGCTGAACAGGAAACCTTTTGCACCCCGTCTTTCATGCTGTTCAATCTTGTTTTCTCCTTTACTATCTAATTGAGGATGTCCCCCAAGGAGCACAGATGTGTCAGATCTGCCTTGTGTCTCGTCAGAGATCAGCAGCATTTCACACTTCCCCACTGCACAGCTTCCCATCAAGCCGATGGCTTTGCCACCACACAGCAGGATGCAATTCTCAGCAGGTCCAGTCTCTTGCACAGCTCCAGTTTCCCAGCAGTCCCAGGACTAACACAGTCAAGGAAAGGACAAGTCTCAGGAGAGTCTCTGTCCCTACATTCCCCATGAAAGGTAAAAGAAGAAAGTAAAGTTTGCTTTACCCCAAGAGTCACTAACAGCAAGATAGGTCTAGCAATTACTTGCTCCTCTCAACGTGATTTTCTTACCAGGGCTAAAGTGGCCTCATTGCCATAACGAACAGTACACATTTACCAGGTGCAGGACTGAATCAGAGTCTAGGAATTCACTCAAATATCCATTATGCCAATTTCCAATGCCATACAATGAAATCTCTGCCTCGCCTGCATTCATTTAGCTTTCAGCAGGGATCTCCATCAGATTGGCCTAGGAATTTTCCCTAGCCTATGCACTCTAAATAATTGATAAATTTCCATATTGGGAGTAACACTGTGACCTACTGAGATGTATTAGAGTAGAACTAGCAAGAACTATTTTCTAGTCCACAGCTTGCCCCTGGCAAACTTTAGATGAGTAGCTGCACTTTGTATGCCCCTCTGTCCTCTGTAAAACACAACCACATGCACTTCTTCAAAATGCTTTAAGATCTATGAATAGAAAGTGCTACAGGACAGTTTGGGTTTATTATGTAGATCAGGACCCACATGGGTCTACATAACTGGCCATTCACCATCTGTATCAGAGAGGTTATATTGGCCAACATGGAATTATCTCCAGCTGGCAGGCAGCACACATCTAGGCTGATTATGCTTCTAGACCTGGAGATTTTTTTCAATAAGCAAGTTAAAAGTGACCTTTTGTAGAAGTATGAATCATATCTCTAAGGATTATGGGCCTTTTCTTTCAATCTGGAGCTTGATCTTAGGCCTTCTGGCTTAGGCTTACATAACTGTTTGTATTAATATCAATAAACTATATAGCAAGAATTTACTCACCTAGGCAGTCCCACTGGCACAAATAAGATGGCCTGCATTTGCAGGGAGGGGGGCCTACAGCAAGACTGCAACTTTATTTTACATTTGTTCCCAAAAATCCCAGTACATTTATCAGCAGACATGTTTGAGCCAGGACACTGGGCTAAGGCAGTCACTTCAATTTGTATACTGCAAGGATTTATTAGCAAAGGTGATAGCGTAGATATCCTCGTGGTGCAAAACCTACACAAATGTCCTTGTTTTTTCCATTCACCCTGTTGCAAACCACCTTCAAATGATTACATGTCTCAGGCTGTGAACAAGTAGTTATTTCTTCACTGAAGATAAGAGGCAAGCTGCCAGCACCTTGGGTTTTGATTTGTTATTTTTTGGGGGTTTTTCTTCAGACATCCATTTGGCATCAGTATCTCAGTACATTCCAAAGTGGCATTACTAAAGACAGACTCATTAGTTTGTGGGTTTTTGTTGCTGTTGTTGTGTTTTGGGGGGTTTTTTTGAGAGCTGCGACTCTTCTATACTAAATCAGCATCTCAAAGTACAGCTAACCTGCATTCTTTCCTTTTCCTTGTATTTGGAAAGTCTCTGATGTACACAGTTGACTTAGTCAACTTCCAATTTAAAATCTTACCACTTACCCCCTTTGACTACAGAAAAAAGTAACCTTGTCTGAAGTTACAGACATTTCCCAACTTCAGGACCAGAGCTGGTTTAGACTGACTGACCTCGACTGGAATTTAGGAAGCTATCTTGATATTTATTGGATCTTTTTTAAAATCAAAAGATCTGTTCCTCTAGGTACTATAAAATAATTCCTGACACAAGAAAAATATCATCGCATATGTTACTTAACCAAGTGAGCAAAGGAGCAGCTCAGGCATTCTTCTGAGAGATCAAATAACAAGTGTTCTTCTGCTGATAATAAAGGCTAACTTAAGTCACCACGACTAATTCACAGTGCAGGCTTGACACTTGTTTATCTGGGCAAACAATTATGAAATGTCCTTTTGTCCCTGTGAGTACTGCGTAGGCAAGAGTCATGACTTTATGGGTTACTTTAAAGGGACACTGTTTAGGTACCTATTCATTGCTCAGAAAACAAGACATGCCTCGGGCAGACTCTGACCAAGCTTGAGGACCCCAGATTTTTCTGTCTGCCTTCATGGGACAGACTCCAATCTGCCCCAACTGGACATCTGGGGTGTGCTTTCCCAGAAGGGGCAGGATGAAGCCAGAAAATTATGTTTTCCCAAGGCATTTAGTTCTCTAATGGTAAACTGTAATCTGGCATATAGAAGTCCTAAGTAGCTTTTGAAAACAGAACTTGGGAGTCTAAACAAGTTAAACACTTCTGTAAACATTATGCGTATTTCTGAACTGGAGTTTTAAAACAATCTGCCATTTTTCTCACTTAGAAGTTATTAATAATAGTAATAGACCATGTTACATTCTAGACCAGCTTCATGCAGACATGACAATCACCTTTCAGCACCTTGCCTGGTAAAGATGATTGCATCTTCTTTTCTTGAAAGAGGAAACAACCTGCCTGCAGACCCTCACTGCAGGCATCAAGCTGAACTGTGTAACCCCAGTCATGGAGCACACATCTAGGCTGATTATGCTTCTAGACTTGGAGATTTTTTTTTTTCAATAAGCAAGTTAAAAGTGACCTTTTGTAGAAGTATGAATCATATCTCTAAGGATTATGGGCCTTATTCTTTCAATCTGGAGCTTGATCTTAGGCCTTCTGGCTTAGGCTTACACAACTGTTTGCATCACTATCAATAAACTATATAGCAAGAATTTACTCACCTAGGCAGCCCCACTGGCACAAATAAGAGGGCCTGCATTTACAGGGATGGGGGCCTACAGCTCCAGGGTAAAGGCTCCCAGGCTGCTAAAATCTGATGTCTTCCTGCTGTTTCAGGTTGAAGGTGCCCTATTATCTGACTGCATGGCCCAGAGGGTGGGTCAGTTCTGGTCACAATCTCCTCTAAGTTTCTGAGAAGGAGCAAATTCCCAGGTCATACCTTAACAGGGAGAAGGAAAGAAAAAACCCAAAGCCAGCACAAAATAGCATCTTAACAGTTTCTTGGGGAAGCTAGGGCAGAGCAGGGACAGCCACCTTGTCACATCCTTCATGATGTGATCGTGGGAATGCCATTATTTACACACCGCATCTGTTTGAGTGCAAAAGCCCTCCCATAGAGGCCTCTCTTTCAGTCACCGAGGAGATAAGGAGGTCTTTAAAATTTATTTTGTGCATGAGAAATTGTATATTTAAGTAAACAGAGCTGGTGAAATACAGCAGTGACTTACAAAACCCCTGCAATATAGCTGCACGGGGAAAAACCTTATCTGAATGTTCCTGTGCTGCTGTAAAGAGCACAGGCTTTGCCAGAAAACAAGGGTGATTAAAGCTTTCAGAATAAGACCCAGCTCCAGGACAAGAAAGTATCACAGATGGCTTCAACCACAACCTATGAAGCTGCTAATTACCAGCAGATGCAAAGAATATCAAGAGCTTACTAAGACTTCAGAAAACAATTTGATAAATTCACAGAAAAGCTCTCAGAAGCTTTTAAGCACAGGACACATCTCCACTGGAGATCAGGGGAGCACATTCCAGAAGGGTCTTACCACACCCTTGGTTTATGCCCTGGAGCCACTGTCAAGACTCGATACAGGACTAGATGGGTCTCTTGCCTGGCTTGATATAGACATGATTTCTTTATTGGGAAGGGAACCAAAGGTAACAAGACCCAGAGTACAGTCTGCAAGAGTATTGTGCATTGCTCACACCATCCAATGCCAGGTAGAAAGCTCCTTCAGAAGCCTCACACATGAATGGATAAGAAGCAAGCTCCACAACGTGCCATCACAGATGCAGTCATCCTGTCAGCATTCCCATCATCTTTCAGCATCCACATATATAAAACCACCTGATTGACACGACTATTTGGGAAGAACAATGTTTGCCCTTCCCTGACCTGGTCAACAGCACATGGCAAGACCCAGAACCCTGGGAACAAGAGCACAGGAATGGCTTTCAAACTCAGCAACATCCACTTCCTTTCTCCAGGCTAGATCAACTACAGCTGCATCTTTTCAGATGAATGTCTACCTAATTCGTTCCTTGAGAACCTCCAGTAGTACCAACATTACCCCTTGCCAAGCCCTCTGCTCCACTGCTGAAAACCCCACATCCACAGCAAAGAGAGTACAGCAGCTGACAGACACGTTTATCATATTATATATGTTATCTATATTAACCTGTGCCAGGTTAATACGTGCCTGAGTAAATTGCTTGCTACTATGCACAAAATAGACATTAAATGTATTTTATTTTTAAGGTTTATGCAAGTTCACAGCAACTGAGAAATTAACTTCATATTTTTTTCCACCCTCTTTTTGTTTGTCTCGGCCTTGTCCAAGATGTTTTGCAGGTGGGAAAAATTAACAACACAAGGTCAAGTTCAGTAAAGTTTAAGGGCATCCTCCATATCAAACCAAAAATCTATGGAGATAGAACACTTCTCCCAAGGCAGGCAATTTATTGTAGCTGTGCTTTTCATTAGTGAAGTGGAAGACGATGAAGAAATGCCCTTCACTTCAGATACACATCTCACCATAAATAGACTGCCTAATTAAACCACTTGTTTTTAAAGGGGAACTATTGAGATTTGGCCTGTTTATAAAAATAAACCAGCTATGATTAAAGTTCTGAGACTCACTATTGTCAGGACAACCTGCCAGCTTTTCCCATTGAGCTCTGTCCCTTATATAGTAGATAGCAACAGTAGGGCTGCTTGGTTTCAACCACCACTGAGACTTCACCCAGGGCCAATGGACTTAGCCAGACAATGTCCCTATCTTTATTGCTGAACAGTGCAGCTGCATAATCATGGTGATTCATTAAAATAATAAACTCAACATAATAAAAATGTTAAACACTCCGTATGTGCTGGTAGAAGTACAATAGCTTCTTTCCTTGTTAAATGACATCCTGATAAAGATTTGTGTCACGTACACCATTTTCAGGAGTACAACACTACCCAAGGTGACTGTCCTGCAGGTTTTTGATCACTGTAATCTTATTTTTAAGCAAGAAGTGCTGGTACAGATTGAGAAATGAGCAATAAGGCCTTATCACGTAAATTAGCTCTCTTCAAGGCAATGTTAATGTTGATGTCTTGTGATAGCACGTCTTGCAGAGGGACAAGAAAAGCAAGGGGCAACATGGAGCCCTGAGCGTGAGAGGGAGCAGGTCTCAGGTCCAAGAACTGCCCTGGACCTGTGAACTGCTGGCAAAGGTTTCACCTGGGGAAACCAGCTCATGTGAGCCATTTGGAGGTGAAGACACCATTCAGGCTGGCCATTTCAGCTTTTCAGCTGAGGACATCTTCCATCAGGGAGATGAAACAGGCACCATTAAGAAGAACAGAGGGCAAGAACAACACAGCTGGAGATAGAACCTCCAACTACAACACGAACACTCAACAGCCCAAGTCTAGGAAGCTGCACTGCCTCACCAAGTTTGTTTTGCTGCTCTTTCACATCTACAGCTGAGTCCTATTTTGCCGAGCCAATGAAGTCAAAGTTCAGTTTCACATTTACTTTCATTGTCTACTTTTTGAAGGCTTAGGATCATTAAGCAAATGAGCATGTGACAGCTGTGCTGCTTCCTTGGCCCCAAAATTGCAAGGTAGAGGCACTGAGGAAGCAGCAGGCACCTCACAGGCTACAGTCCCAAATATCTTGTACTTGATTACAGACTAAAATCTTCTCTCCTAAGGGAGAGCTAAAGATGCACAGAAATATGCTGAAGATGCATAGAAATAGCCTTGTCATCACACCCAACCTGAGTGTTAATCTACTGTCCTTTCTTATCAGGGACCCAGATAGCAGGTAGCCCAGACCACCAGCAAAAAACAAAGAGCCCATGGCTGTGACAGGGACACATGCTCAGATCCACTGCCCACAGGTAATAGGCTGGCTGTGGGACACGTCCATCCTCCTGCTTTCAGATGTGCCTGTGTCAGGGGGCCTGCGGTGGAGCCGCAGGGAGTGGTACACATGCCTGAATGGAGGCCTATGGTGGCTTATCCTTTTATCTTCCTTCTACGCTTTCTCTCAGCTCTCTTCTGTCCAAAGTTCCTGGCAGCGTGATGCTACAAAACAGGATGAGCCATATCTTTTGCAATAGGATTGGCTCACCTTCCTCTCAGATGAGGGTCATCAGTATCTTCACTTATCGTATTATCAACATGACACACTTTTATTTTTTTTTCTTTTTCCTGCTGTTTATGGCTGGAAATAGGTTTGATCAGAATCAGTGAATCATGAAACCAGCAATAAAAAAAAAAGTCATGAAGCCAAGAACCTCAAAACTCACAGCACTTGAAGCTTTCTTGCATGAGAGGAGATGTAGGTCTCTTCCTTCTCTTGAAATGAAACTGCTTCTAACAGCTCATGCTGGAGGGGAGTGGGATCTATATATTCAGGATAATAAGTTAAAATACACCTGAAAGTCCAAGGTGCAGAGGCCTACAGCACTGCAACATATTCTAGCTAACTATGTTGTAACCAAGCTGTGAGAGATGGAAAAGGGAGAAATGGCCACTTTTTACCTCCGTTCAAAAATCTAAGTGCAATATTCAGAAAACATACATAGTACATAACATGTTGGGGGGTGAGGGAGGGTGGGGCAGAACAAAAACAACAACAAAAAAGCCCCCTCAAAACCAACAAGAACACTGAGCAAACCAGCAGGAAATCTGGTAACAAACTCATCTCCCTCCTGCATCATAGCACAATAAAATATTGTGGTGCTTCTTGACCCCATCAAATTCTTTTTAATTTCTGAGTGTTTCTACAGTTCCTAATGTTTGCCTGGAATCAGAGAAGGCTGCCCTGCCACACTGAAAGCCATTCTTGCAGCATGCCTGAAAAGCATGTTACAGCTGACATGAGATTTACTGCAGCTGCAACAGCACTGTGTATAAATCTGCTCTTTGGTGGCTGTAGATTTTGGCCAGATCCCCCCATTGACAGGATGTCTTATGCTGGCCTGGCAGTTTGTTTCAGCAGTCATTTCTCCAGGGCATGGTATTAATATATCTTCATTGTTAGTCAAAGACCACACCAGCCAGAGCACTCTGTCAGGAAAAATCCTCTCCTATAAAACCAAGAGCCTGAGTCAGAGATGGAAAAGTCTTATGTGCCTATAGAAACAGCATTTTTGGGAGGCCTAACTCATCTCAAGAGACTTTAAAAACACCAAAGGACAACTAAGGAGAAAGCTCAGAAGAATAGATTGCATTCTATAACCTGCTGCTCTCAGCCATCTCCGGGACACAATGCTTTTAAGACGGCAAAAGAAAACAGCTGAGCAATGGTTTTCATTGCTGTTATTAATGCTGAATGGAACTTTTCTTCCCTAACAGTTTGACAGGCAAATCAATGGTGAAGCCTGGCTGCCCACCAACCCCAGTGGCAAGCACTGGGGAGCACGCTTTCCCAACCTCTCTAGATATCATCTTACAACCTGAGGCATACGATTTGATTACCCTTATCTGAACTCGCATGTTATTTGTATCAGTCTTGTTGCTTGGATGCAGAAATCACCTTGATGATTTCCCATAATGCTGGATTCCACTAAGCTTGAGACTCTGAAGAGACATTTCAGACACTTGGCTCCAAGATTGTTAGCAAGAAACATTTGTCAGCCTAAATCGTAACATATACTCCTACTGTGATGTGACAGGATCACTTTTTCATCCAAACTTTTTTGAATAAGACAACTTCTGATGCCAAGCCTTTCACCAGGATCCTTGCAGTATTAAGTTTTTCTCAGAGCCATAGCTAACAGAGCCATGTTGTTCCATAAAAATATCAGATGTCACTGCTACACCAAGGGTCGCTTGAAAAATGGATCCTGTGGTTTCAAACACCAGAAAGCAACTGAAACACAATTTCTGTTCATTTATTCAAACTATTAATTTTACAAAATATATTCTGAGGGTAGAAGAATGCTGACCTATGACTTCTCAGACCCCTGAAACAAGCAGCATGCAAAATATCTGGAAACCAGGAAAAAATAACAGTTAGGGTTTGCTCAACCACCATACCAACTGGGTTATCTACATCTCATAGTATAGAGGAAACGAAAACCTGAAAAGCAACAGATGCAGCTTAGCAAGAGCAGAATCAGACTTTTCAAGCATAACTTTTACCAGACAGACACCACATGAAACAGAGATTGCAGATCCATTTTCTTTTGGTTGTCTCAGGTTAGACAGCTACAACAATAGCGCAAAACAGCACAAACACAAAGTCCCTAAGTTTCCTTTCACATCACCTCCCACATTCCTCCATTTCCAGGTGGACTCCTACAGGCCAGAAAGCAGAGATCTCTTGCTAGACCCACAACTTGTAGCACAGTGTTTTTGTAACCCTCTTCTTGAAAACAGTCAATTATATATTGCAGTCATAAATTCAGCCTAGTAACAGCTGGGACAGATTTACAGGGGATGTGTTTTTTTTATGACTATCTATTATTCATGGCGTGTTAGCCCTTACAATGTGTTTAGCCAAGTTTAAAAAAAAAAAAAAAAAAAAAAAAAAGGAGAGAGAGAAAGATAAGATATCTTCTGGTTGATTATTGACAGATATTTGGCAGCTTGTGTCTCTGGGACTGCCTGGTCACAAAGTGAATCCAGCCTCTTAAAAGCACTGATTTGTTAGCTTGACCATGTCAGACTGAGAAATTATATGGACTGAAGAGGACAGGAGCAATCATTTGTAACAAACACTATATTTTTGTCTCTTAAATCTCAGGCAACAGTTTGTCAGAGGAGCTAAGCTGTCAGCTCAGGAAATGTGCAGCAAACACACCACAGAAACAGCCATGGCAAGATCTACTGACCCAGCAACTTCTTCCACAGGAACTCAATGTCTACTCTGGAGGTACCACGGTCATGTGCAAGATGGTTGCGGGTGGCAAGGGGGCATCTCAGGAGACTACGTCAATCACAGTCAATCACAGATGTCCTTGTAGGGCACAGAGAAGGAGCTAATCTCACCCTGGCCCTTTGCTAACACACATTTCTCTGGCTGCATAGACATAAGCACCTTTTGCTAAGCTATAGACATATCAATGCCTGGCTGGTATGGTTTACACGAAGCCAGACTTCAGAAGACATGGATATCAACTGGAATGCCACTAGAGTGAACAAAAGTCAATAGTCAGCCCCAGGCTGTTCACCATGTTGGTGTCCCTAGAGACATTACTTTTCTTTCTAAGCAAACCAAAAGACCCCAGCACACAACACTGAACTGTGTTCCCCTTCAGCAGTTGAAGTCTGGTTTCTCCCCAGGTTGTGTCTCTTGAACTTCCAAGTTTTCAGCAGGGGGTAGCTTCCAAGGGGCAGGGGGTTTTGCCAGCAGCATTCCTAACACCAGGTTACCTTGCCAGTATCATCACTTATAAAAAGGGTAACAGGGATGAGGTAGGTCCCTCAATGCACTCACACACATACACAGTTGCCATTAAAGCACTAACCATACACTTTTACCTTGCCTCTATCCTACAGAGATCAGATGCTGCTCAGGAATGACATCCCTGTTGCACTTCAAGCATCCATAAGGCTTGATTCTGAAATCACAGTGTGCAGGGACTGTATCTTTCAGAGGCTGTGCTTCCCAAAAGAGGAAAGATAGGGGAGAAACCTGCAGAAATGTGATATGCTGAGCAGAGGTACCAACAAATATAACAGAATGCCCTCAACCTCTATGAATGCACTGCAATTACACCAGCTGAATTCTCTCCGAGGACAGGTTCACTCCACACCTTCACAATGAACAAAAAACACTGCTGGGAACATCCCAGCAGTTCAGCACAATCACCTCGCTGGAATTTGACTGTCCAGACTCTTTGCCTAAGCACCGCTTGCATCTTCCCTCGGTTTGGTCTACTTCACTCCCCTCCAAGCCATCACTGCTCATGTAGGATTAGAAGCATTAAGACAAGCTTTACACAAGTAATTTCTTTAAAACTAGGCATCTGTATTGTGCTCTGTGTTGAGGATCTCTGCCAGCAACACAAGCAAGAGACAGTTTTGGTCAGCTGGGCAGACTTCTTTTGCTGGGAATTACAAGTGCTGATTTCAAGCCTGGATTTATTTTAATATTGGTCAAGTTACTTTATCCCTCCAGAGCTTTTATTTCCAGACTCACTTGTCTGCTGTTGATTATTAGATAGAGATGAACCTTGGCCAATTAAATAACAGTTCTTTAATTAGCTTTTCCTTCTCAGCAGTCATGTGAAATACTGTTTGCCAGCACAGCAGAAATAGCAAGATCCAAGGTGAATGTGTTTTATTATTGATCTTGAACAGTTCATTGTGCTCATAATTCCCTCACTTAGAAATGTCAAGACAATCAGAGATTGGAGATAGCTTCTCAGAAGAGTTTCCTTTCTAATTATAACCTGACATGCTGTTTTAATTCTCATTCATCATTTGTTTGCTTTGACTGTTGGCTAGGTACCTCACTCCACCCCTTCATATGATTTCTTCCTTTGGTTAAATCCATGCATGACTTGACTTGTAAATGGCAAGAGGTCACCTGATACAGAGCACTGTCAAACATTAACTCTGCAAGCACTGTGGTTTCACCAGGACACCAGCTGCTCATACATCCTGACTCACAAGTCCCCGAGCTAGGTCATCCCATCTAGAACATTCATGTACTACACTGCTATAACTGCTCTTGGTACTCCCTTAGCAGGAACCATGTGCCTTGTAGAGAAAATATAAGCTATCAGC
The DNA here is from genome assembly GCA_024611175.1 of Megaceryle torquata. Taxonomy (NCBI): domain Eukaryota; kingdom Metazoa; phylum Chordata; class Aves; order Coraciiformes; family Cerylidae; genus Megaceryle; species Megaceryle torquata. The sequence goes on along the minus strand of JANIJG010001387.1, from coordinate 20,300 downwards.
TACATGCTCAGCACTCCTGTGCATAAGTTCTAAGCAGCCTCCTGACACTGGTAGGCAAACCAGGAATCCCCCTTTCTCAGACATTTTACAATACCCCTGAAAGCCCAGACTGGTTTCTGTTTGTATGCCTTTACTAGGCATTAGTGACAAAATCCAGAACTTAAACACAGGATGTGGTGAAGGGGTGATCTGGCAATGCTGGGTTAGCGGTTGGCCTTAATGATCTTAAAGATCTTTTCTAACCAGAAAGGTTCTATGATTCTATGAACAAATACCTTACACTACAGCCGACACTATTGCCATCGTGGGGGCTGTGCGGCCTCCAGAGCTACACACAGGCAGCATGCTCTGACCTCGGAGAAACGCTTGCCCTCCAAGGACAGGGCCCATGTCTTTGCTCATGCCCACCAGGGGAGGACCATCCCACCATCACAGGCGAGAAGATGAGACCACAGCAGCACAGCCTGGCAGCCAGATCACAGCAGAGCTGGGTCGAACAGCAAGTTGATTAAATGAAATAAAGCTCACTTTGTGCATGGAAGGGACAGACTCGTCTTCACTCCTACTAAGACCTTGTGAAGGTGCTAATTGTTCTCTCTAGGGAACTGCATTCCCCAAACTCCAGGTAAATTTCAAGACACGTGGTTCAGCTGTTTCATCTCTGGTTGCGATACCAAGTGGGTGAAACTGCAGCAGGGAAAGGAAAAAAACGGAGAAGGTCCTGTGTTATGTGACGGAGGCAGTGACGCATATCAAACAGAAGACTTCAAAAGCTCTTATCCAGCGCAGGGCTGGGTGATGATGTGTCTCGTCAGAGAAAGCCGATAGCCTTCAGAGACAAAGGGCTCTCCGAAAGCCAGGAATGCGCTGCGCCTCCCGCCTGCCTTCATTAAAGCGTTGGGCCAGCTCCCAAAGAGCCGTGTCTGAGCGCTGAGGCTGCTGCCAGGGTGGTAGATAAGAGCACAGGAAAAAAAAAGAGCTGCATCTGCAACCCCTTTCCCTCCACTCCCCCTCCCTGTGCTGTCAGTTGCACCAGCACATGAACCTTTCTCCCTTCCCATCTTTTGTATTTTCTTCTCATGCACGTCTGCCACCATCACTACAGCCCCCAGGTAAAGAGACTGCACCAAAGCACAACAGCTTCCAGGCCCTGGAAGCCGTTCGGAAAGCACCATTATGCCAGTCAAAATTTTGGTTTCACCCAGGACACACAAACCCAATGACCACAGCTTGTACGGAACTCACAAGCATCCCAAGGGCAGACAGCCAGCTTCAGGCAGACGCCTGTGAAATAATACACAGGAGGTTGTGTATGCCGCAAATTCAGACAGGAAGGAGGGAGACGTACCAGACCCCACCAAAGCCCTGGGGAGGACTTTGGCAGGTAGACTGCTCTTAATCACACTGTAATTCATCTGGGAGAGAACTTCCTTTGCTTTCCATTGCACAATCATCACAGCCACATTTTCAAGCACCTTAAGCCACACCTCAGATAACCTTTCCTCTTAAAAGCACCAGGATTTTAAAATAATTTATCAATTCATCTTTATCAATACCATGACCAAAGAGTTCTTAAATATGTGATTTGCCCTGGAATGAGGACAGGATAGCAAACACAGTAAGAGATGAGAAAGTAAATGACACCTTTATCTTGCACCATTTTTCCTTAGGAAACGCACCATTTCTATTGCTGAACCCTTTGCAGCCCAGGTCAGAAAGGACGCACACGAGTAAATCCTAGGTGACAAGTTTTGAACTGAAGCTTGCATCAGCACAGGGCAGATTACAAAGGATGCACACTGTGATGTCTGTGCCAGGTCACCGCTTCCTAATCGTCCTCTCACTGGGGTGTACTTCTCTCACAGGCACACACAGAGGTGTCACAGAAGTCCCCAGCACTGCTGGCAGAAAACACATAGGCACCACTTGTGGGCTCTGGCAAAGCCACATGCAGATACGGTGCATTCCCGCCCCAGTCCCCAACTCTGACACCCAGCCAACATTGCACTTTAGCACCCTCAGCTGTGTTCTCATCTGCAGCTGGTGACTTCCTTTCCTTGCAGGCAGCAGCTTCATAAAAACTCAAGTTACTTAAATAATCTCTGTGACAGGGTCTGCTGATGCTCTGAGGCCCCACAGCACCATGTTGCTTGTGATAGCTTTTCTACCCAAGCCAAAGCTTCTGACAGATTTGCGGCTGCTCCCCATTCAGAGGTGCAGACTGTGGCAGGTAAACTTCAAGATTTAACAGACTCAGTTGTCCAGAACTGGTGGTGCTGGTTTACCCTATGTGTTACATCTCAAATCCCAGTCTGAAGCACTACACACAGGGGTGTGAGCGTGCTTGCCTCAATCTGCCTGCTACACAGTGGGACTGAAACATCAACTCTCCTTAACCAGCAAAGCCTGCCCTGCCAGAGACAACTTTAAGCAGACAGAAAGCAATATTCCCTTGATACTTGAGAAGAACAAGAGGCCTTTTGGACTCTGTGGTATTTGTTCATAAACTACCTTCGCATCTGAGGTAGCAAAGCTGTAACTCACCCTCCTTTCAGACAGTCAGAGATAAACCACCACACTGCCGTTTCACACAAACACACTGGAGTACCCAAAATCAACTTGCAAACATGAACAGGATTTTGTTAAAGTCCATGGTCGTGGATGGTTCTTGTTTCTCATTGCTCACCAGAGGGAATCTTTCTCAAGGGCTCCTGAAAGCCTGCATGCCCCAGTGAAAGACATTTGGGACGATCTCCGGGCACAGCTACAGGAGGCAGTTTTCTCCTCTTCCTCAATCCTGGAGACAGTTATTTCCAGAAAGCTGCTTAAAGTAACCAAAAAAGCAAGATCCCCTCATTAAAAAGAAACTGCTGCTCTACCAAATACTGCTGCCATACACCTGGCAAACACCATTTGCAGCACTCCCAGCACTAAGCTAGTGGTAATTAGTAACATTATTAGACAGGTCATGCTTTTGATGAATTTTACAATAGGCAGAGACAGATAACTGCCCAAAGCCCGCATACTTTGAGACGTATAAGGAACCACCTCAGAAGGCCAGCTGCATAAGGTAACTCTGGATGCTGAATTTTACGTGAAAAGGAGACCAGCTGTTCTCTATGGGATATCTACATGCCCATTTCATTAATTACTTTGTTAGTGCCTTGCAGGGAGAGTTCTGGGCACTTGTGCAGTAAAACCAAAGAAATGCACCCTGCTGTCAGGTGAAATTGCTGGCTAGAATCTCACTTTGCATTTGCTTCCAAACTTGAAGCTGTGCCCTAAAGAAATCACAAAGCAATCATTCTTCAAAGCGAACCTCGACAGGGGTACAGGATTGGTTTGGCTTTCCATGTTGCTTTCTAAAGTTCCAGAAAAGAGAGGATATTATTTGTCTACAGAAATCTCATATGCAGAATTACATCTGCGGAAAACAATAAAGAGAGCATTGATAATATAAAAACCAAGAAATAGCTCTAAGAGTTATGTGTTCATGAAAAAAAATGTATTTTCCTTGAGTGTAAACATATTTAGGAATAGGAAAATGTAAAGAATCAGATTACATTACAGATCTGTGATTTCCAGCTTATTTCACACACACACAGCAGCCTTTCAAGGTTCAGCTCAAATTCTGAAGTACTCTCAAAGAAACCTGTAAAACTGAAGTCTGAAAAACTTCTGCCACTCATTTTTGCACCCATTTTAAATCTTTGACAAGATTTGCAGACCAGTTAGCACAGCAGCTCAAATTTGACATGGACGTGACTCAGCAAGTAGTTTTGATGGAACTTGACAAGTTGATACAAGAAGAGATTGGTGAGTGGGTTTCTAATCTTTAGGTCTGAGGGTTTCATTGAATCAAAAATGAAAGCAAAAATGTTATGGTTGTAAAATCCCAAATATGAAGTTATTTGATGGACCCCTTATAAGGCAAAGCCTTCGAGTTTCTCAGAATCTGAGCTTCTAACCCTTTCGAACCATAACAGCCATAGCAACCTCATCTGCCAGTTCCCTCAGCAAGTCCATCGGAGGGCTACAAGGATGATGAAGGGACTGGAACACGGGGCTTACGAGTAAAGGCTGAGACAACTGGGGCTTTTCAGTCTAGAGAAGACTGAGAGAGGATTTGATAAATGTATATAAATATGAGGACTGAGTGTCAGGAGGAAATGGGCAGCCTCTTCTCACTCGTCCCATCACAGGGCACAAGGGGGAATGGATATAGTATGGAGCACAGGAGGTTCCACCTTAACATGAGGAGGAATTTCTTTATTGTAAGGGTCACAGAGCACTGGAACAGAGAGGTTGTGGAGTCTCCTTCTCTGGAGATTTTCAAAACCTGCCTGGCTGTGTTCCGTTGTGACCTGTGCTAGATTGTGTGATCCTGCTCTGGCAGGGGAGGTGGACTCGAAAATCTCCATGGTCCCTTCCAACCCCTGACATCCTGTGTGTGTGTGATCCTGTGTGCAATTTCTGTCAAAATCGGGGTTGGTTGTTGTTTTGGTTTGGGTTTTTTTTTTTTTAGTTCTTTTTTTAAATATGTAGGGCCTGGACACTGGGTTTGGGAGGCTGAGAGGGAGAACGGCACACTGAAGAAAGAGGGAATTCCATCTTTCTGTTCAGACACAGCCCAATTCCACATTCTTGTGGAAAATGCCCACAACAATAATTTTTAGAATCAAAATAATTTTTACAAATCATTTTTAAGCAGACCATTTTACATATTTAGAGCAAAAAGCAGAACTGAAAGCAATGACAACTATTAGGGAAAATCAGCAGAGATGGGAAAGGGTTGTAAGTTCTTAGTCCAAGCCTAATATCTTAATCATCAAAGGAACTGCTCAGAGGGTCACAGGATATTCAAGTAAGTCACAGTTTCACCCTCTCAGACCAAGGTGATTTTGAAGCACAAAAAAACTGCATCAGTGGAACACAGCATTGCTGATACTCTGCTTCTATGAGCAAACATTCAGCGAGAGGAGCATTCAAAGTGAATTGCTGCCAAGGCACAAGTTGCCTGAGTACCCAATATAAGAACACCTGCAAGGTGTATTTTAGAAAGCAGACCTGGTACTAAGAGACACATTAAGATGCAAGAAGTGTTTCAACAACAGCAGTTTACCAGAGCTATCTGTTTGAAGCATTGAAAGAATTAGAATAAAGTGGCTTCACAATTAATCATCAGAATTATTGCGCTGAATATAGACAAGATATATAGTACAGAGAATTTAGTTCTGCATCTCTCCTAGAAACTATGTATCTTGATTTTTCCATCTCAGGTTTTATTTACTTGTACCCATTCATTCTTCCAGAATAATTACACTCATCCGAGTGAGGCAAAACATCTTAAAAATCCTTCAGATTTGCCTGTGGGGTTTTTTTGTTGCTGTTTGCCATTGTTTTGGTTTTAAATATCCTGATTAAAATTGTTTGCTTACATCTCTTTTCATATTTGGCATTTCTGCCAACACCAACAGTGAAATGAAGAAGAAAGGGCTTTGCTAGTAGAGAACAGGGAAAGGATGCAGGTCAAATTACTGGCTGTCCTATAGGAGCCCTTCTGGGGGCAAATCAGTTTGACAGGGATTTTTCAAAGTGATCCACATTTCAGAAATAGATCAATGACCAAGATAAAATTAATATTGCCAACAACCCAAAGTCAGTATTTATTATTTATAGGAACATTACACCTCACCATGCATCAGTCCACAAACTCTGCTTGCAGACTGCATCTTAGCCACACTGTCTTCTTGTTGGGACCTCTGGGAGCACCCTCAGCACTAAAAAGATCATTTTACCATTACTATACATTAATTTGAAGCACTTTCACTAAAGCTTATGACTTTGAAACTTGTAAACCCATTGCACTTACTGATACTAGAGTCTTTCTGTAAGCTTACATGGACTCAGAGGAGATGCACTCTACTTTTCCACTTCACAAACATCCCTAGAAGGCAAAGCTGAACTCTACAACCTTTGTGCAAAGCCAAAATCCAAACTGGCACCAATGTGATATGAATATGGTTGAAGTGCAAACTCTTGTTCCTACCGAGGAGACTCGCAGAGATGCAATAAAACTCTCGCATCACCTCAAAAGGAGAAACAATACACCCCAACTGAGGAGCCAGTATAGTAACACATGGAAGTCAGGAATCACCACTCACCTATAGCAACGTGACTCATTACCTGATGGACAAGGCAAAGACAGCAAAGCAAAAAAAAGAGCAATGAATACTCTTCACATCAGCCAGAAACATGGCAGAGGTGGGATGCTGGAACAGCACAGTGTTTCCTAGCACATTCCGCACAACAGGCTTTATAATAATCCTTTCCATTTAAGAAATGAGATGGAAAGATGTATTTTCACTCCAATGCAGTTAAAGAGGATGAAGCTTGTAGCTACAGGCCCTCCTGTTCCCTCCACCCCAAGACCTTTCACCTGACTATAAGATGTCTGCTAAGTGCAAATAACACACACGCACAGGCTTTTACTCCAGCCACCCTAGACAGACGACATTCCTGTTGTCTGTAGTTCTGGACCAGTGAGCAATATTTGCTTGGTAAAGCTTTTAAGACATCCCCTGATGCACTGTCCTGTTTACCTTATATTCCGTATGTTTAGACATGAGCCCCAGCTCCCAACTTGTACACACAAGTAGCTCCTTTTAGCCGTGGTGCATTTAAAGTGATCATTTAATGCTTTCCTAGTGTGTTAGTTTAGAAAACACAGTGTTTTTGTCACTTAGCCAGAGCACAAATCACAGCACACTGCTCACACTCTTTCCCTTCAGATGGGGAGATATAAGACTTGCCAGGAACCCAACAGATGGTTCTGGGAAGATGAGAGCAGCAAGGACAGGCTGCACCCCAGTCCCTCCACAGAGCTAGAGACTCCCTTTGGGATGTCTAAAAAAAACGCTTGAGACTCCATCACAAAATAAAACCCACTTTCCTACTAATAACTGCATTGGAGAAGGTGGAGAGTGAGTTGGATGGGATGACCTCCCACAACAATTTGTGAGGTTTTAAATATCCTAGTTCAGATAAATTAAAAAGTAAAAAAATCTCACAATTTCCTCAGAAATAAGAATGCTGGGGGAGGAAAAGAGGAAGAGAACATTTTGTTTCTATTCATTTTCAGGAATTTAATTTCAGTTCCAACATTTTTTTTAACCTTCAATTAATGCAAGCTATCAAAATGAAGCAGCATTTGGACCTAAAAACATGAAACTTTGCCATTTAGCAAAGGTCAAACAGTTTTCAAAACATTTTCGTCCAATATTTTTCAGCAACTGAAATTCATCAAAACCAACATTTTCCTACAAATTTGTTCTGTCTCAGACAACTGGCATTTTGTGAGGCACAATACTTCTTGGGGGATCTCCTTGCCAGTCCAAGGGCTGGTCCTTCCCTTTTGTCACCAGCTAGCCTCTTCCACAGGCAGACCATGCTATACTTTTGGAACCAGGCCCCAGTTCAGAAGATCAAGTCAATCGAAGTCAGACACCAGGCCAGGACACGCACTTCTACAAGGTTCATTACATACCTCCCATCTCAATATTATAATTGTGCATTTTGTATCTCAGTTTCCTCATCCAAAACCCAGTTACTGGGCAGCGGGGTAAGGAGAGTTCTCTTCTCAGCTTTGAGATAGTCATAATACAGTACAAAGCTGGTTTCTCTTGAGCTAGGACACAAATCTATACACACATGGCTGAAGCTGATGCCTGTACTAATAGCCCCTGTGCAAAACTACCTGTCTGCAACAACCGTTGTGACCTAAAACTACAGCTGGCTTTTTCACCTTCTGTGGAAGATCTTAAATCCAAAGGCTGTCTTCCACTCACCTACAAAAGGCTAGCCCTCTTGAGATACTATGTCTTACAGTGAAATAAGGATATGCTCCAAGAGAGTGTTCTCATTTTGCTCCCGAGCCTAGAGAGCTATCCTGAGGAATGGGGTTTACGTGGCACCTGTTCCTGCTGCCCACAAGCACACAATGAGCCCAGAAACCTGCAAATCCCAAACACCTGCTTTTACTCTTGGGTGGGATTTAATGACAAATGACTGTATGCAGGGAAGCTGCACAGCAAGGGCTTCCCAGGGGGTAGGCATGATGTGCAACAGGGATGCAATCATCTTCTCAGATACAGAAGGTACCTCCATGGCTTGTGAGTGGAACTGTAGAGAGCCTGTCAGGCAGTTGCTTCTGCTCTGACTCCTTGCTAAGAGGTGTCTGGCTCACATTCAGCTCTATCTTTGCAAAGGCAGACAAGCTCAGGTTTGCCTGTGTTCATCTGCATAGACATGAGTAACATGCTGGGGCCAAAGTCACAATCTAGTCTGTAAACACAGTCTCCAGCAGAGCAAATCACATCAATTAAAGAAGAGCCTGAAGTCTTCACCAGGAACTTACAGGGGGCTGAGTCAACAGGAATTCAAACATACACCTCCGCTGACAGCATTGGCTCACATGAGAAGCAGGAATATCACCAAACAACAGCCATAAACTTTCCCAAAGTTATACAGGCTCATTAAAAACAAAACACAGATTTCCCATATTCTATATACACCATCTCTCTTCTACCCCTTTTGAAAATCAGAGCAATACTGAAGGAGCACCTCCATATTTCAATAGAAAATAAACAATATCCCCCCCTCTGCAAATTCAGCTCCCAACACTTGTCAATCCATAATACAGGTGTCTTCCAAAAATACTCTTACAGCCCCAAGGAGCTATTACAAGTTAGCAGGACTGGGAAATTGCAGGGTCATCACCTACTCATGGATACACAAACCCACAGCACTGCCCCCAGTTAAAGAAGCATCGAGTTAAGCCTTGTTCTCAAGCCTTCTTGCCAGACATCTACAAAAGAGCCAGCTGTTGAAGGCTTTTGGACCGTGCCATTCATCACTGCCTGTAGGTGGGAAAAATGTTGTGCAAGGAAGTTTTTCATCAAGTACCTGTTTCCAGTAAATCCAGCTTTAACACAGAATGCCAGAGGGATTTCTCTCACAAATAAAATGCTGCTGGACTCCTCACAGTGCTCCAGCCAGGAAGCCAAAAAGGGCTGGGACACAGTGCCCTCCCTTATAGTAGCACCAAGGTGGCCTGGGCTCCAAGGGAGAGGCAGTCAAGCATACATGGTTTTCTTTCAACCTGGAAAGTGATAAATGCCAGCATTGTGGGAATCCAGTGTGATGGGAGCCAGGGCAGCAGATGGGAGATAAAGAATCTGGACAACACTAAGGTCACCTCTTTCCTTCAACAAAAACCCAAAAAAGCCTCTCAAGCTCCCCAGAAACCAGGTGCAAAACTGAGTGCACAGGTTATATTCTCACCACTCCATGCTTCAGCTAGATAGTTCATGTTACTCAGCAAACAACCCCTGCATCTAGTAGGGGACAGGTGTTTTATACTGTTGCAGGAAAGTCACAATTCTTCAATGACTTGAAAAGTCATCCTAAGACTTTTATCAAGTTTCCGAGTTTTCAAAAGAAATCCATTTCTTAAATCTGGGTCCAAACCGTGCAAGGGCCCAAAAGGGACATCAGTCCAGAATCACACTTCAGAGACTGTTTTTTATTCTGCTCACATAATCCCTACAGAAATAATATTCTCTATCTTCCTACCTGAGCACTCAGGAAGCTCCCTAGCACTTGAGGGAGAAAGAGTCAAGGCCTTCGTATGATAGATACACAGGAGAAGAAATCAACCTTGTGGATTTTCCATTGAAGTGAGTGCTGTTTAAGCATTTTTCAACTAAAAACACATGTGGCAAATATTTCTTCATAGCTTTAGTTTCAGTTTCTTGAATGCTTCTAACAGTCTAGGGTTTTAAGCAGCACAGAGCGATGCCTGAAATGTGAACTGCAGGCTGGGTTTAAAGGGGAAAGAAAAAAAAAAAAAAAAAGTATGATGGATGGACAGAGCTCCATTTCCAAAACCTGTATTTCTATCAGTGACTTCCAGCAGTGGCTGGTCCTCCTGCACACCTGATCTGTCACATGCTGATGTTGTTCTACCAATCCTGAACCTTTACTAGCCACCTTGAAGAGGGGCATGAGAGTTACCCCATCCCAATCCTTCCTTACATACTTATTTTCACAAGACCTATGGAGCACAGTTACTAGTTACTTCACACCCCTCTTCCCCTGTGACCAAACTAGCTGCTTTGGACTACATTTCTGCCTCAGCAAAGGGAAAGGCAATATTTTGCCTGAGTTCAGCAAGTCTGTGAGGAGGCAGACCTGAGTGCAGATCTACATCATGGGGATGATGTCAGTACAGTGGGCAGAACTGGGACAGCCTAACACTGCTTGGCTCTGGCCAATGTTATTGGCCTTGGCTTGCTTGCAAACTGCAAGTGGAAAGATTAGGTAGCAAGAAGAGGGGAAAGAATTAATTTGGAAGAGCTCCTAGAACCTGCATCTGTACCTTATGCTTGACAGGATAGGGCTGGATGAAGAGAGTAACTATGTTTATTCAACCAGTTTATACAGAGACGCTCTCTTTCTGGGAAACATTGAATATGTGATGCCACCCAAAAGTACCTGGCACCTGGAGACCTGCTAGGCTTGGCTGACACAGCTGCTCCTGCATCAGATGGATGCCAGTGTTGGTACTGGCCAATTGCCTGGACATTGCAACTGCAGATGGAGATGATTTATTTCTTTTTAGCCTTGTCCTCTTTTCCTACTGCTGTGCCATGTTTTCTTCCCATCCTGCTCAGGTAAGGAAGGTAAAAGGAAACTGTCTGAATACAAGAAAATACTTTAGGCTGTGTCAAAAAGAATTTTTATGAAATCTGCAAAAGAATTACCCTGTGTTCCCCTCACTCCCTGGCCAAATTCACCTTTCTGATGGGTTGGTTGGGTTTTTGGGGTTTTTTTGGGGTTTTGTGCAAATTTACACTCGACACCTGCAATAAGAGAGATATTTCCAGTTCTGAGATGCAAAACATCATTTAGCCACTTTGCTTTGACACTCATAATACACCCAAGGAACACCAGAATACTGCACAACCAATATCCATTTTCATACAAACAACAGAGCCTCGTAATCTGCATCTTGGTGGTCAGTCTATATCTCACAGCCAAGAGGCTCTTCAGTGTTCAGAAGGATGCAGGTACATATTTTGGGTCCTACACTCCTGCCTGCTGCCCCAGACTCTCAAGCAGCCCAGCATCCATGACATTCCTGGGAGAGCAGCAGTCTAACTTAGTGAAGTCAGAAGCACGTAAATGTGTCCCAGACCCACTGCCTACATCAGTACTGGGGCACTTTATTACAAGCTAGAAACACGAGGCAGGGCTGGACAGCAGGCAGGTCTAGACCTAGGTGCACCAGCATGCCACATACCTCTCCTGCTTTACCACTGCTGCCCTGAGCGCCCTGAACCATGCTCAGGTCACTTCTTCCTGAGCAGGAACACTCCTCAAGCATCAGAGTGGTGAGCTCATTCACATTCTGGGGAATTTGGAAGATAAAAGGGATTTAGGACAGGACAGGACTTTTCCCCATCCTCAGAGTTGTGAGCCATAGCTGGGCTCCAGGATTGCAGCACCGAGGATTTGACTTATTATGCTATGCAGCCACCCCACTTGAGAAGCTCCCGAATTAATCGGCAAGTGATGTTGGGGTACAGTCTGTCAGGAATTTCCCGAGAAGGTTTCTGATTTCTCAGTGCTGATTCACTGAGGTCTGATCCAGCTATGAGAACAGACCAGTTTCAGCAATTTCCCAGTTTTACATTTTGGGAAGGGGAGGCATTTTGCAATGGGCTAAAAATGTTCTTGTTTTAGAAAGCTTGGGTACCTTATGTGCCTTTTCTGATGGTGCCAGCCAGCTTGGGTTTCTTGTCAATTACCAGAAAACAGACAACTACAGTAAAACTCCTTCCAGTTTGGGAGGAAAATACTGAAAAAAATAATCCTGACATATCTTACAGCGTAAGAAAACTGCTTCTTCCCTTCAAATCTATCCCTCTGATCCAAACATGAAGATGAGACTGCATGAACATTTGTAATTCCCAGACAGACCAACCCTTTCCAGCAAAGCCAGAAATTCCTACAGTCATGTGCTAAAAGATGAAATGACAGAGGAGAGGGAGAATGGTATCAAACTAGGGAAATAAGGCCTTGCATTTTCTAAGCAGTTGCTTATATGTTAAGTCCAAATCTAACTTGTCTGCTCCCAGACCAAGTGGTTATATTTTGGGTTGAAGCTGAGACACTGGGTAAGAGTCTAGTCAAAGATTTGAGCTCTTTGAGCAATTTGCTGGTGGTACAGTGTTAGAATAAGAGAAGAGCCTCAGGGCTGCTCTAACTTTGTGTGGTTGCTGTGGTCTTGACTGAAGGATTAGGACAACACAAAGCCAAGCTTCAACACAACACAGGCAGCATTTCAGGAGAAGCAATTCCAGTCTGCGTCATCATCAGGAGGAACAATGCTGCAACAGCCTCTCCCTGTACTTCTCTCTGCAGAGCAGATAAAGCCAGCCTTAAAAAAATCCCATAGGTGGTTTAGTGGCCTTGTTACACTGAAGAGCTTGGCTTTTGTGGCTGCAATTTCCAAACAGGTCCAGCCTTCAACAGCAGCAACTGATTTCTGAAGGAGTTCAGCACACTTGATAGCAGGAAATAAAAACAAGGAGCAGAAGTGCTAGCTGTAGGAAGCGGAGGAGATTGGAAAGGAAAGAGAGACACCACTGAAGCAGATCAACTTTTCTCAAATTATAATGAGGGTAAAACTCAGAAATGGAGCATGAAGGATCTGAAAGCCAATACAGATAGAAGAAAGGATGCTTCTGCCATTAAGATCTAGGGCAGGGTCCTGTTTCTCTGCCACAGATTTCCTATACACTCTGGGCAAGTTATTATTATAACTTTCACCTCTGCCTCCTCCACAGATAATCTAGTTATGCCCCTGTCTTTCTGGGCTGAAACAGCTCAGCAATCTCCATCCCAGTAGAAACCGGAGAGGCTGTGGCATTGCAAGGGAGTGGGTACCAAGACACCCAACACATCTAGGATGCACTATAGAAACCATTTAACTGTGATTTCTGACCCACTGCACATTTTTCCCCATCCAGCAAAACTTCTGATTAGGAAAGTAAATCTGAATAACCTGTATGAATGGTAACTTCACACCAGGTTGTTGTAAAGATATAGGAAATTAAACATGTCAACAGAAGGTATGAAACAGAACACAAGACTTCAGTCTGATCTTTGTCTAGAGCTACCTCCATGAGGTCGGAACTTCAAGGGACATTGTGCTCTTTGTGGCCCACAGCTGTCACATACTGAGCCTCCTTCACCCTTGGTAGCACAGGCATTTCAGCTACCGGTAGCCCAGCAGGTCTGTGTCTTTCCAGGAAAGGCAATTCTTTTAGTAGTGTGAATAATCTGAACTCCCAAGAAAGCACAGGAAAAACAGCTGGGATACTTTTCTGTCCCTTTCTCAGAGCTGCTGATGGAAGTACTTCCATTTATACCAGTTAAGGAATTACCCCCAGGTATTTATGTTAGACCCGAAGAAGTACTAGAGAGACCTGATTTTAAGAAGAATATACACAGTCAAAGATCTATGCTCAAAGCAAATGAGGGTGGCCGAGTCCTCCCAAATTGCTTAAAACAAAAGCTTTGCTTACTGCTAGCAAATTTTCCCCTTCTTTATGGGAATGATAAATGTTAGCAAGCTATGGAAAAGTCCCCAGGTGGTGAGGGTCAATAGGAGGCATTTCTCAGCAGAGATACTAAAACAACTCAAGTTTCTATCTGTTTGCTTTTAAAAAAAAAAAAAAAAACAACAAACAAACAGGTTCATTCTGCATAAGATCAGGAAGTAAAAGAGCTACCTCCACCACCACATAAACTGCAATAAGCTAATTAAGTCATAGCATTTGTAATTCAACGACGTATGCAAAGGGAGACATTAATGAATTTTACATAACAGGCAAGCAAAGAACATTACTTGTCAGATAGCCTCAGAAATTCATTAAATAGTCCTTTAAAAGACATGGTTCAAGTGCAGGGCACTAAAATGATAACAAAACCTATTAAGGAGCCTGTTTAACTAAGCACATACTTGCTGGCACATCTGACACTCATACCAAGGTGCTTGCGCTAAAACAAAGTCATTCTTCTGCAGTACAGCCAAGGAGACCATAGTCAAATCTATTCTTAAAACACAAAGATAACTCTATGACTAAGCAGCCAAACACCATACTGTGGAAAATCTATACAAGAGCTAAGGGAATTATGCATCTTTTCTGTAAAGGCCTAAATGAGATTTGCATGTGCTCCCGAGATGGCTGACTGACACAGTTTGACTCAGAGTCATGCCAGAGAGATCTGCAGCACGGCAGAGGAGGATGGAAACCGCTCACGCTGGGCAGCTCGAGTTTAGAAGACTGCTCCCGAGGAACTCATGTAACACCAGCAAACTCCCAGAGGTGTCAGGTGGGCCAAGTAGGGTGGTCCTCACACCACACAGAAGTGGCTGAGAAGCAGGGAGACGTTGTGTCTCCCTTTCTAGGGTACCTTGTAGCCCTGTTCTGCATCTTTCTCTCCTGCTTCCATTGCATGAACTGAAATGCATTGGAACCTTGTGCAATACTTGACATTTATCCTTTTAAGAGCAACAGACACGTGAAGGGTGGCTTGCACATGTATCTGTTCAGTAGCAATGCCTGTCAGGTCAGAGATGCCTAGCAGTATGGTTCACCCATCGCTCACTCCCTCAGCCATGACAGGGACAGATCTCTAAACACATTCCAGTCAAACCACCCACATTCTCCACATGCTCTGAAAAAGCCAAAATTCCATTTTATATTCTTCACCAGAAACATTTCTCTTCCTGTCCTGCCCTTCTCCTGCTGCTTCTTTTTGTTGTTGATCCATTACTTACAGCACACATATCTTAGTTTAGTTAGAAGCTACTGCTTTATCATCATTTCACCAGTACTTTGGGGATGCTTTATCACAACTGACCCACCAACACTGAAGCCTATACAGTACTATCTGAACATGCTGTGATTTATCACTAGAACAAGCCAGCTGAGCGAGTCTAGCAGACCGAGGAACTTCAATTAAAAGCAGTCTGATGCCCATGGGCACAAAGATCCAGTCAACTGTCAGCTGAATCAACTTGTGTTGGAGACAGCTTCCAAACAAGCAAATAAGGGGACTATGAACTGCCATCATGTTGCTCAGCTTCCTGTTCGACACTTTCTTTGGCTACAGGATTTTCACACAGGTTTAACAGATGTCAGTGTTACAAGCAGAGATCCCATTAGCACCATGTGCTTCTCTTCTACTTAGCCCTGTTCTAGGGCTCCTGGATTTTAGTACTCTGAGACTGAGGTTCCCAAGTTCACAGTTCCCCTGCTGACCTGGGCAGCCACCTCCTATCATCCTCTACCATACTGGTTTCTTAGTAGCCAGCACTTTACAAGAGGAGAGAATTAGAAGCCACCTGCAGTTCCCTTTCTCAAAACTTCCCCACAGAGTAACAGTTTTCTCAGCTCTTAACTCCTGCATTTTGAAAACTCCAGCTCCCTTACAGCTGACCCCTAGGTCTCCAGGGCTTTTCACAATCTACAGACCTGGGCATCCTGCAAGCACACAGCTACCCAAATAACTCACAGGTTAGGATCCGGCCACCAGTGATGTGTTTGTGCAGGAGCTTGCATGGTACTCCCAGCTACCACGTGGCCTGACTCTCCACCAGCAACATCCAACACTGCTCTTTTCAAGCCTACAATTGTAGAGTTTCCTGAAGCACTTCAAACAAAAGCAAGGTTGGAGAAGCTCTAATAGTCCACTAACTTGGGGAAGCACTCAGGAACAGAAAGCCAGGAACAAGATCAGATATGGCACTTAGTGACATGGTCTAGTTGATGTCATGGTGTTGGGTGATAGGCTGGACTTGATGATCTTGGAGGTCTATTCCAGCCTCAGAAATTCTGTGATTCTGTTATTACCTGAACAACCAGGTCAAGAAGTCCGAAGACAAGAACCAAAGAGATGGAACTGCACATGGGGAAGACTGAGAACTAGATGGGAGGGTAGACCTCTTTCTCCAGAAACATATAACCAGTCAATAACACCCAGATCACTTGTTTACCCACAGTCACCTTTAACACAGGAGTTCTCAGGGTGATGCTGCTTCCAGACAGTATCCAGCACAACATCACATGCCCATGAGGCAGATCTCAACTCATTACTCATGGAGTTCTCAGTAAAAATACTCTTCCTTGAGAGACACCTTCACAGCTTGGGCCCAGCCTTTAAACACACACAGACCCACATATTCACACTGTTTAGAATCTGTCAGTCTCCAAGACTGAAGGAATATAAGAATAATAGAAATCTACAACATGTATGAAAAGCTCTGAGCAACCTGCTCTAGTTGAGGATGTCCCTGCTCTCAGCAGAGGGTTGGACCAGATGACCTCTAGAGGTCCCTTCCAACCCAGACATTTCTATGTTTCTAAGTCAGGTATGCTATCCCTTCTCTCCCCTTCTCACACTTGCAAAGTGACCAAGCTTCTCAAGACAAAGAAACTCCAAAGCTGTTCAACCAGTGCAGATCTAACTTAATTTCAGAGAGTCCTTCTTCCCCAGTTTGAGTTAGATCCAAGTTCTTCCCCTGCTCCCCAAGCCACCAAATCAAAGGTAACAGTTACCACCTGCCATTGCAATTAGTGGCTCCCACCTCTGGCATAGGTGAGTCAACCCACAGTGACCTGGCAACCCTGTCTCACACCAGCTCTATGGGGCCACAAAACCATCTACCTGGTACACCAGGCTTTACTTCAGTCACAGCTTTATGGCTACTTCTATGTTGCTCTGCAACAGAGCAGGAACAAAGAGGAGCGTGGGAAGTCTGAATACAACAATGCTGATAGAATCACTGCATTTCAAAATCCTTTATAAATAGTTATTTACAAAGCTAAGGGCTTCAAGTACCCTATTCATATGCATTTTAGACAGCCCTATTTAAGTGTACCCGGGTCTAGGGTCACCACACAGGAGAGGAGGGGAAGCCTGACCCTCCCTACCATTAATGAAAGCATGCTGGCCTCTCAGGCATCTACAGCGGAGACCAAAAGCTAGACACCGGTAGGCAATCCCTGGCAATGCAAGAGGTGAAGGTGTCTGCCCAAACTTTTGTGAAACAGCTCAGCTCCCTTACCCATGGCTAGGCTCATCTTGTCCTCTTCTTCCTGGCTACTGGGCTGGCAGATCCAGGCAGTCGTTGCTAGGGCTCACATCTCCTAAGCCATCCACTGTTGCTGCTTCTCCCCAGTCACTCTTCTGAAAGGATTCTCTGCAATGGCTTTGAAAACTAGCATGCAGGTGCAGCCTTTAAGGAACTCCAAGTTGACCCCACTCAACAGGGGTATAAAATGCTTTAAAAGTGTAATGATTCCTGGTAAGTAGAAAAGCCCAGATGAGGCCTAAAAGCTTTGGGAAACCTCTTTTCCAAGCATTACTTGCCATCTTTCTTGACCCCTGCACTTGAAGGGCTCCTATAACAATTCTGGTCTTCAGTACAGTCCTTTTATCAGCTAAGTCATCAAAAAGTCCTCAAAGTCCTGAGGATTCCCTAGTACTAGTTCACTGCACTATCAGAATTCCCTATCTTCTCATCAATCACACTGGTGCAAAGTTAATTGAATAATTAAAGCCATTCAAATTGCCCACAGCTTGTTCCTATCTCTGCCTTAAATTTTCTCCTTCAAGGGCTGATTGAGGAATATCTCACCTGTCTCCTAGTGCCAAACTTCAAGACAAAAAGGAATGTTCCCTAGAAGACGTTATCCAGGACAGCTGTATTTTCCCCTGCAGTGTGCAAGTGCTGGGCTTCCCAGGACAGTGGGAAGGATTTTTTCTCCACCATGCCCAGCTACTGGTGCTCTGCATTTCTCCTGCTCTCTTTTGTCTTGCAGATTGCTCTTTCAGTCTTTTTGATCTAAAGGTTTTAAGGTAACTGAAGTGCCCTGTGGAAGGGCAGCTCAAAATGAAGCGTTTTCTACCCCTTTCACACTCACCTTTGCCTTACAATACAACCACTGGTTTAATTAAGAGCACAAGACTATTTAAAATATCATTACACTGCAAGCCTGTGCTCAGCAAAGCTGGCAAGGTACATTTTGGAAACCAAGATTTAAAGTTCTGATGATTTTCCCCACTTGAATCTCAGAGAAAAGAAAAAAAAAATAAAATTCACCCACTGATGATCCAGGGACAGAAAAACAGCTCTGGAGACAAGCAGGCTCCAGATGGTGCATATTTTCCAGAGCTGCTATCCTTAGCTCACAGAGGTTGTAGTTTAATCTACGTTTCCCCTGAAACTCTGTTAATATAATTCAACAGTACAATTATCTCTGAGTGTGCCATCATCAGTGATGCACTCAACAATGCTTTTGATGCACTCAACAATGCTTTTGGGTTATTCAAGGCATAATTATAAAATATGAACTTTTGTACAGTTTTAGGGCTGGGCAGTTGTCTCACAACAAAGAAAAACAGCAACTAGCTTCCCTGATTTTAGAGGTAGAGGTAGGGTCACATGCCATGCAGCAATATCTTATGTATTTAACATCTCACCTCATCTAGAAGCCCAGCTCTGGCAAAAATGCAACTGTCATTTTTAATTTGAACAGTCACCATTACAATAAAAATTATTTTCTAGATTCATTGAATAAGAAACAGCAAAAAGCCACTCCAGAACATGCACACTTGTGTGTTTCAAATTAATTCTGACAGAGCTGCTTGGGCTTCAGGGATGAAAATATGTTTAGTTCTCAGAGCAAATATCTCTTTGCAAGGAAATTACATTGTGACCATGATCAAGTGATGACATTGTCAGTGGACACATAGCCCTAGGCTGGTTTATCTTGGAACTAGGTAAAGAAACAGGCCCCTCAGGTGCTTCTGAAGGCATGATGACAATGGAGCATCTCAGAACAGGGGGGAAAAGTAAAGATAAAAAGTGATAAACAAATGTAATGCCATTCTGATAAAAACTACAGAGGAACATTAAAAAAAAACCCAAACGAAACCAAATAAACAAAAAAAAAAACAAAAACAAAAACAAAAACAAAACACCACCCCCCCCCCCAAAAAAAAAAAAAAAAAACCACCACAACAAAAAAAAAAAAAAAACACAAACACAAAAAAAAAAAAACCAACCCCACCCCCCCCCCCAAAAAAAAAAAAAAAACAAAAAAAACCCACAAAAAACAAAAAAACAAAAACCCACACCTGACCTGAACAATCTGCATTCCAAACCATCCTTTCTAGAGGGGAAGCTCAGAGACCTCCAGGAGTTTTGAAAGTGACAAAAACCTCTCTGGTTGCCTTCAGAGGCAAGTCCTGCACAACAAATTACTACATGACAATGGAAAAAGAACATTAGTCTCCCTGCTTGCGATTTTGATCCACGTGGAGCAAACATCCAAACAGACAGTACAGCTTTAAGAGATGAAAACCACAACATCTTACTTCCCCAAACTCTTGATGAAAAGAAAACAGATACACTGAAAAAGAATGTGGGGGGATTTTGACATGGCATCATTTTTTTTCAAAGGCTGATGCATAGATAAGCCTGCTTTGCTCTTTCACAATAACCAAGTAACACTCTTTCCCCATAGCCCTCAGAAATATGGTATCGTGCCAATTTTAAGTCTCACCCCTATTTTTTTTTTTTTTTTACCCCGTTTTCCATCCCCTGCAATGATGTTTCATTGGGAAAACACTCTATAGGCTGCTGAAGAACAGAGGGGACCTCTTCACGACCAAAAGCACCAAGTGTAATCCTCAACACATTTGCCCTGTTTCCCCTGCATTCTTCAGCCCATTTCTCTCTCCTTTTTATATGAGGAAAAGAAAAACAACAACAAAACGACAAAAAAAAAAAAAACCAAACCAAACAAACAAAAAAAAAACAACCCACAAAAAACCCCAGCAATCAAGACCTCTCTCTTCCTCCCATTGGTGATGGTTTGGGAACCCGATTTCCATTTCAATAGCTCCTGTGGATTTACGCAATGCCAAAAGGGAGCATTTCAACAGTCAACTCAGCCCTTCAACAGGTATAAATTTCTTGTGGGACAGAGAGAAATAAAGGATTAATAGCTCTATTAGCAAATCAAGTTCAGCATCACAGAATACTGTAGCTCGTCCACACCTAAAAGGTACCAGAGAAATCAATTACAATGAAGAGGTTTATATTTTATAAACGATCAGCTTTCTCGGGGGGGGGGGGTGGGGGGGGCGTTGGGGGCGAG
>JANIJG010001386.1:0-53264 GCA_024611175.1 Megaceryle torquata | reverse complement strand
TTTTTTTTTTTTTCTTTTTTTTTTTCTTTTTTCAGAGACACAGTTCTCCCACAGTGCTTTGGGCTTGTTCCTTCTTTCCCTGAAGATCATTTCTCTCCAGTGAAACCACTAACAGAACGGGGCAAACCAGACTTTTAAAGGTTTCAGCTGCTGTTGTCACCATTGGGAACAGAATGGCCACAAGGTGGTAGCAGTCTGTAAGGGAGGGCCAGGAAGTGCTGCTGAGTTTTGCTGCATGATCCAGGGAATCAAATACTGCCCGTGTGCCTTATACAGTGGTGTATTTACAGTGTTCAAGAAGAGTTATTTTAGATCTATTTTTTTGAGCTATTTCACTCTGAGGTAATCTTGAGTGAGGTAGAGCAATGGGAATAACACCATAGCATCTCTTTTGTTGGCCCCATAGGCTAGTGGCACGTGACTTGGTCAAGGACGACGAGTGCAAATACATTTTACAATTGCCAGCGTAAGCTAACATTTGGGCTTGTGTGCTGCCCTGAGGCCTTGGCTGGTTCGTGCATTTTCGACTACATTTTGGGCTCTCCTAATGGCATCCAGAATGGCGTAGCCTGCGGGTTGCAGAGTTCTGACCTCCTACATATTCCTCCTGCTAACTCAGATCAGTTCAGAGTAATGTAATGGGTTAACTTCATACTGCTTGGCTTTCTGAGAGATCAGATGTCATCCACCCTCCCCGAGCTGACATAAAGTTCGTGTTAACAAAAAAAGACAGTGAAAACTCCATCATGTGCCCTGTCTGGTTTGACAGAAATGCAGTCATATGCCCACACGTGATCAAGATTAAATTTGTGTTGCTGAGTGATCTGTCATCATGCAAACTCCTATTAATGAACCACAGTTTTGAAGAAAAAAAAGAAAAGAAAAGAAAAAAAAAGGCATAAAAAAGCATCGAGCTTTTACTTCTGCTGCTCCTGCTGTGAGAGAAGAAAAAGGAGAGCTTCTGACAGATTACTGGGGCAAACAACTGCAGGGATCATTTTGGTCTGGTTTACAACTACCAGAAAAGATACAGGAGGTTCTGTAAACTGTTTCACTATGATTTGGGGGGGGGGGGGGGGAGAATTTCGTCCTTTCTTGATGCATGGGAATGATGGGAAAGTACTTGAGGACTGGCAGCACTAACCTATTTCTATCCTGTATTCTGCTCTACATCATAATAGAGTGAAGTTTAATATAAAGACAAAATTCAATTCACAACATTATAAGGTTAATTTAACTCTGCAATGAAGATAAGCCCTGCATTTCTTGCTGCATTTCTATTTATAAATGCTGATTGTGCATGAATAGCAACAGTTTCATCTGGGCATGGTGCTCAGATGTGAATGCTCAGGCACTTTACAGTGTGCAGTTTAAATCTTTTAAAGCAAAAAAGAAGGTGCCAGCAGTAGCACAGACTCAACATTCATTGTCATTTATTTACTGAGAGCCATAACCAACAGTCTGAACTGTTGTTTCCTCCAGAGTCCATCTTGGTCTTGGGCAAGTTTTTCTTCTCAGTACTATTTATTTAAACACTTATTAATTGCTTAGTAAGACTCTGTCCCTAGAGGCAAAGAATGAGTGAAAAAATGTCACTTAATGTTGCACAAAAAATGAAGTCATGGTTTGTATTACGCCCCATTGACCCATCCAGTGCTGCAAATATGCACACATGCTTTAAATTTCTCTTGCTATAGGAGTATTCTTAGCAGTACTGTGAAATGTGTTTATGTTAACTATGCTACAGAGGAGTTTCAGAATAAATCATGTCCTGAATTGACCTGATTCCCTTCATTGTTGTTTTCCTCTGGCTGCAATATAGCTGATGGAGTGACAAAATGCAGCACCAAAGGTAAGGGTCTGGTTTGTTTCTCTCTGATACACTGTATGCAAATATATGCCATTGATACATATTTTCTGTTTCTGACACAGTTTTCAGGTTTTCCTTTGATTCCACAATTCTCTAAGATGCATC
Organism: Megaceryle torquata; assembly: GCA_024611175.1. NCBI lineage: Eukaryota > Metazoa > Chordata > Aves > Coraciiformes > Cerylidae > Megaceryle > Megaceryle torquata. The sequence continues at coordinate 51,289 of JANIJG010001386.1, read as the reverse complement.
CACCATTTTACAGAAAGCAGGCTGATTAAGAATATATATTCCAGCTACTTTTAGCTGAATAAAAATGATATACTCTCTAGATACTTATGCAATTGGCTCATTTATGGGATTTGGTAAATCTCTATGAATTTTTACCGGTATTTGAGTCAATCAAGCTCCTTTAAATCCAATGATTTCTGCTTTGTTCTTTTCTGTTCTTTCCAGATATTTTCTTCTCTCACGCCATTTCATGAACGTCACATCCCTAGCTGCCAATACTGATTCTTGTGTCCTTGATTTGGTTTCTTTTTTTTTTTTTTCCTTTTTTTTTTTTTCCCTTTTTTTTTTTTTTCCCCTTTCCCAGCTCCAACTTTAATAAACCTCCTGGGCTTTCTTTGAAGATTTCATCTGCAACTGCAAATAAACTGTGTGTACTCTGATGTTTATATTTGCTTTAAAAAGCCAAGTGACCTTTTTTAAAGACTGAACAAAGAGCTCTTGAAGATACATGGAGGTGAGTATTTTACACATACCTGAACTGAAACCTGGAGTACAGATTTTTTTTTTTTTCTTCCTTCATTAACTACTTGCTCTGAGCCTGTTGTAATGTTTAAGTTAATTCCTGTGTTTACTGAGTTAAAAAGGAGTTCTCTAATGCCTTTTCACTAGGGGGGGTATGTTGTATATTTTTTTTCCCATTTTCCCCAAAAAGCTCTGTCTCTTCTATATGTAAAAAAATGTTCTCCCACATACATGAGGAATATTTCTAATATCTCTCTTTGTTACTTCATTCTGCTTTACAGCCCTGGCTGTAGCTTTTGAGACATGTTGAAACAACCTGAGATCACCCAAAAGAAAACCTGAAATGTCTTGGTACAAACTTGGCCTTGCAATGTCAGGAAGTTTGCAAGCAAACTGTTCTGAGACAGCTCTGTTTTAACACAAGTACTTCTCAAAATCACATTAATGCTTTACAGCACAACCCTTTAAGAGAAATGGGTGATAGTGAGACTGCACACATTATCCAGGGATAGGGAGTGTCTTTTTATTATATGATTGTACAATGCTTAGCACAGCAAAGCTTTGAACCCTGCTAAGGGGTTTTGGATGTTTGGTGAATGCCAGTCAAAATTGTGCTATTTAACCAATGGTTCTTGTAATACTTTGAGAATTTGGTTTGTTCCCCCAGGTTTTATTTTTATCCACATTCCCTGGCTACATATTGGTGTGACTGTTGCTGTCACTGTTGTGCCAGGATTGGTCTGTACTGCATTCAGGACTACTTTATTTTTGGATTCTTAGTTTGGAACTCACCTCTAATCACATGCAAATGTGTGCATGTGAGCTAGGCACCTTAAGTTTTTTCCCTTGTCTGTGGAGGATTAATCCATGTAGCTGAGACTAGAGTACAACTCATCTCATGAGTAAGCAGATGTCTGTGTTTGGTTAGATGAATATGTCCTTCAACTCCAGTGTTTTTATTGACTAGCTCCCTTGGCAGCCATAACTAAAGTCAGGAGAGATTAATTCCATCCTTAAAGAGCTCTACCTGGCTGCTTGTATAACCAAGCATAGAACGGTGATGTGTAGGTGGTGTTTAACCCAACCCCAGTCAGGGGTCTGGGTGCTGCAGGGGATGTGTCCCTGGCCCAGCAAAGGTTTTCCCTAGTCTGTGAATTTGTTGTAAACAGGCCCGCAGAGTCAGACACATCTGGGGCAGAGTGTGAGGTCCAAGTAATAATCTTTTTTCCTTTTCCCTTTGACACATCTTCTCTCCCTTCCTTCCCTTGTCCTTCTCTTTGGCTAATTTCTGCTTCTTTTCCCAGTCCTGTGCTTGTAGCCACACTGACTTCCACCCAGTCTGACAGGTTTTTACTGGTTTGATTTTTACTGGTTTTTTTACTGGTTTGTTTTTTTCACAGGACATTTTTCACTAGTGTCTATCTAACTACAGGGGTAGCGGAAGTAAGAGAAATTATTTCCTCAGCTTTTGATATAGCTTAGGACATAAGACAAGCCACACTGGGCCAGCCTTAGGGTTCACAGATCCACTGTGGTGTTTCTGATAGCTGCTAGTAGTGAATGCTGGGAAGGATGCAGAGCAAGCCCATGTCAGTAATTCCAGCCTGCAGTAGTCTGGCTCAAAATCATTCTAAATCAGAGACGTTATCTTTGAATTTAAACGCATGAACTTTCACAAACAAGGTAGCAACATGGCAGTAGGTCTGAAGTCGACATGTCTAATCCTTCCTCTACCCTTCTTGCTCTAGATTGGGCACTGCTGGCTGTGCAGCTCTTTTGTAAACATTGGGTTTACTTGAACAGACTCAATTACTTTTTTCTGATTTTTTAAAAACAAAATAATACTTATTTTTTCCTGAGCGATAAACTCCATAGAAATTGGCTATAATCAGAGAATTGAGAAGCAGTTAATGAAAGCATTGCCATCTGGGGTGACAAGGGCCTTGTGGGAGATCAGTGGTAGCAGGGTTGATGCATCTCAGTGTCAGTACAGAGTCAGTGAGTTTGTGACTTACACTAAAGATAGCTCAATCATCCAGGACATAGACCTACTGGGATAACCAGGTTCTGAACAGCCTTGTGACTTAGAAAGACCTCTGAATGGTGCAGTCCATCTAGAAGCCTTCTTTATCTCAGAAGGTACACCCATAAATGGTAAAACACAGGCTGATCATAAACAATAATGACACCAGTGCTGGGAGGAACAGCAACCAACTTTCCAAAATGGCACAGATATAGGGAAGACAATGACAAAAGCTGATGGAGAAGAGTGAAAAGTTGAGGGACCTTGTTTACAAAAGGGAAGGTGGGCAGACAGTATGTGCTTACAGATGGCAAGCTTTGATCCTACAGCATTACATCAATAAACAAGAGCATTTGGGGAACAGCTATCTTGATCGAGTAACATGTTAAGAAGCATGAACTGAAATTTACATTTCCACAGCATCAGTGATAGCCTAAAGACAAATCCCTCTGAAGCTAACCCCGTGGTTTGAAGTCTGCTTTCCTGCCTAAGTAAATCTGGGACTGACACTAAATGGTCCCCTAGTGGAATGGCAAATAGATTATTTTACTGTAGCTTTTTGTATCTGCTACATTTCTAATGTACCACTCTTAACCTGGGCTGTTTTGCACTGCTGCACAAGAACACAGAAAATATTTTGTTATTTGCTCATTTATTTCTTTATGGAGACATGTTGTCTAGAGGTGATGTGGTCTGTGTAAAACATTCAGTAACTGTCCAGTGATTTCTGGACTAACACATAGATGACACATCAGTACTTCATATCTCAGACATCCTGGAGCTAGCTCTAGTTAGAGCTGGAATATCTGAGCAGTGCTGTGCTGAGATAGCAGTCTGGATCTAGAGAACAGTACAGCAGTTCCACTAGTCACTCCATTTCTCTGCAGGAAAAACTATCTGGCCAGGCTGCTAATGTTAGGCTATTACCCAATGCAGGGCTGTTTTGGTGGGCATCAACTCTGCAACCTTTGCACCAGGTTCTGTTGTACAATGTGGGTATGCTCTGTTGCCTGTTTCTGCACCAAAAAAGATCTGTGATATAACTGACAACATAACAGATAGTAACTCAGCAGAAGTTATTTTTGTCTGTCTGTTGCAAGAGAGCTGTACCCCGATTAGGACAATATGGAGTAGATCTTAATGAGTCAAGACCTAGGGATGATTGGGTAAATCAGCAGAGCAGATCTATAGTGCAGAAAACAAACAGTTCAATAATGTTGATACTTTTAAGATGAAAACAAAATCTTCTGATTCAGTGAAATAACATCAGCTTGGATAAAGTAGTACTGGAAAGGTGATGAAGCCACTGCACTAGCTTTAAGCTATCTGGCATGGATGCTGCTGAGGAAATTGGTGCAGCAGCAAGAATTCTGCATGGGTTATAAAATGCTGCTGAGAAGCTACATCACCATAGTTTCATGCTTTAGCTAGTTGAAACACTTATAATCCAGAAAGTAATATGTATGAAGTTCCTGCTGTTTAGGTGTGTTTGTGGACTTTTCTAGATCACCTCTGACCTTGATAATGTATTTTATCTTCTTCCAATATGTTTAACTTTTTTTTTTTTCTACTGGAGTATGCGTTACTGCCCATCAAATTAAAGAATAGTGGCAATCAACTTGCTTTTCTTGGTTGTTTTTCCTGGACCTTTTACAAATAGTTCATGAAGTCCCTGGAGACTATAGACCACAGGCTGAAAATCACTTAATCATTCTCTTTCCTGGTGCCTTGCAGATTCCTGGGACACAGCATCTCTTTCAAGTAAAAGAAAATCAGGGTGATGTATCCACAAATGAATTCATAGCTTATTTGAGAGAGAAGGCACATTTTTTTTTTAGGTCAGGACAGTGGGGTGTGCATGACAAAAAGAGCCTGACAGAGAACAAAAGGGCTAAGTGACATTTAGTGTATGATAATTAATGATTTTCTGTTTTTAAAAATTATTTATTATTTATTTTAATTTGAAACTTCTCTGTGGGAGGTGAGAGGTAAATGAGTTTGTAGGTTGGAAAACACTGGTTACACTTACTCTGCGGTGGATAGTTTTTTTTTTTTTTAATGTTGACTTGAGGTTAGGAACAGCCTGTGGCTGTTTCTTTCTTCTTCAATTGTATTTTTAACTTTCGGCAAAGTCTCACAGTCTTGAAGATACTTATTTTTTATAGATTTCAGAAAACAAAATAAATAAAACCAAGCTATTTGTATCTCTGTGCTTGTGTAATTCAGAGTTATAACTGTGACTTTCACTGTTCAAAACAGGACCCAACAGCTGTTTTCCAACAGCTGTGGAGAGCTCAGATAATACATGATAGTACTAAAGGTACAATATATTCTCCAAAAAGCCTCCTGTCTTTGCTTCCATTAAGATAAAGATCTTATTTATGGGACATGCCAAAATATGAGACTTATAAGACTTCTTTTTTTCCAAGTAAATCCGTACCAGCAGCTGGCATTTCCTAGAGCAGAAAGCAGTGCTTCCATGTAGGGTGAATTTATCCTGAGATACACACGCATCATTGTGGATGAGTATCCTTGACCCCTCTGCTCTGTTCCTGGCCCCAGACACTATGTTATTACTCCCCTCCCTCATGGTGGGGTGCATTGCAGGAGGTAGCAAGGGTCCCTATGCTCTGCATTCAGATCTCAGTTACTAGTAATCCCATGGTTCCTCTTCTGTTAGCTTCTGGAAACTCTCTAAATGTTTCTATGGATGAGGAACTTCCTTGTGTTTCAGTGCCAGTAATGGCAAAGTGAAGATGTAGCATGCTGCCCTGTGCCAGCTGTGGCTTTACAAGCCAACCATTGTGCTGTTAGGCAGTTCTGGCAGTGCATTTTGGAAGGCAGAAGTTATTCTGTCTTTCTTTTCCCCACTTCCAGATGGATTTACAGGGTAACAAGAAAGTGGAGAAAGGCTGGAAGATGGCAAAGGACAGTGGGGTGGGACAGTGATGCTGTGTCAGGAGGATCTGCCCTTGGCAGAGCCTCACTCAGAATGATTTTGTATCAAGGTCTGAGAAACATGGTTCTGAGAAACATTACTGTCTAACCATACAAGGCTGTGTCCCCAGTAAGGACATCTCTGTGTTAAGGAAATTCTCCTTGAGTTTGGCATGGCCAGGAGCTGAACACCCATCCCTGTGTGCAGAAGAGGAGCAGGGCACAGTCACCCTTAAATGAACAGCAGGCTGAATGTGTACAAGCATGCAGGGAGCTCCAAGTGAGCAGGACGTGCTTGCCAGCTACTGTCATAATCGTCCAAAGGAACTTAAAGGAAGCAGTTACATACATGAGGTGGGGAGAAAAATTGGTGAAGGTACCCACTCACACACCTGCAACCTCACAGCCTCCAGCAGTGGGACAAAAGCAATGCCAGATCAGTCCCAGTTTGTGCTTACTGGTACCAACAACAAATCCAAGGGATCACCTTGCTTCTGCAGCTGGACTTTGCTCTGAGGGAGTCCTGGCTACCTTTTTGCTTTTTAAACTTTATTTGCTACAAATAAATTATTAGCATTTCTTTGAACTCCACAGGAATCTGCAGTTCTCCCTCTGATTCTGCTGTGTCAGGTGTGGACCCTCAGTGCTGGACACACTCCAGCTGAATGTTAAACACCCAGTTTCTGTCCTAGGTATGCCTTTCCAGCCTTTCTGAGGCACTAATTTCACTATAGCTTTGCCTTGTGTAACCCATGAAATGTAATATCTTAGATTAAGGTATTACTGAACATGGGGCAGTGTCTTCTGGTTTGCCATAGCTGACTAAAATTTTAAACCAACAAACTACATTGTCTTCTCTAAAATGTTCCTCCTTGCTAGTTACTTTACAAAGGCTAAGAACTTTACATGACATTTCTTAGTAACACCCTCAGCCCCATTGTTTCAATGAGCTTAGCTGGATTTTAATTCTGGCATCAGCTGCTGACCCTTGGAGGAGACCAAGGTTGATACTGTGAATGGTAGTGTCTCAAAATCTAAATGTGGAGAAAAAATGCTTGCTGGAAGAAAACACAGTTCTTTGAAACAGGGCACACATGAGAACCTGAGCTTGTCCTAAGGACTCAGAAAACTGGTTTTGCAACCAGTGGCAGTAAGTGTATGGTGACTTACATGAGCAAGGAGGTTCTGACCCTGTATGTAGGGGAAGACTGTGAAGTATATTTTTTGATAACTAAGTAATCTTGCAGTATTTGTAAAGATTATTTTATCTGCCTACAGGAACTTTACTAACCCAGCTTCCAGTAGCTACTAATCTCCACCATGTCCCATTTGAATTCTTAAAATGCTGCTTTTAAGTAACACTGACTTAAAAGAAAAGCCAGCCTCCCACTGTCACTTATTTCAGTGTTTTGTAACTATATTTAAGGGCAGAATGTTTCCTGATGTCTCTAAGTGAGGAATAATGTAGAGCTTTTCATATTTTTCAAGCAATGATGTTCTAACGTGGAACCTGTCAGTTGGTTACAACTGGCCAAACAATGAATGACCACAGCTTTGGTCAAAAAAGCTTTGCTTTTGTCACTTCCAAGGCAAGTATTGAGGAACCTTCCAGGGACAGCAAGCAAAATGAGGTGTTTGTGTTCTGTATTCTGAGGTCACATTCTATTTAGTTCTTTATTAGGTATGAATGAGTTTATTGTGTGAAGTCCTTGCCTAAGAGTACTGTGGATAGCAAAGGTTTCTATAGGTTCAGAAAGTCTCTATATTGTGTCATGAAGGAAATATTTACCAAGTGTTATGAAACACAGACATCAACTCTGTCTCGGGATGTCCTTGAGTACAGATCACTGGAAGCTACTAGATTACGTTAGTGATGTAGTGTAACATATTGACACCTTCTTGTATCTTCTCCTTTGCATCCATTACTGGCCATAGATGGAGATAGAGTATTGGGTTTGAGGGACCTTCTGTCTGATTTGGTAAAGACACTTTTGCCTTCTTATGCTTTTCTGAATGTTTCTGATTTAAATTAGATATGCAGAAGGTGGCAATGAAGCCTTATTTTGTCTGTCCAATAGCAATAGGCTAGAAATTTTGCAGTGCCTGTGTCAGACTCACACTTATTGGTTTAATATACATGCCAATCTCAATTTTTGAAAAAGCTTATGGATGAGTATAAAGGCTATCTTATTTCAGCACAGCTTTTGCTCATAGGCTCCCACCTGTGCACCAATGGGTAAGCATGGGAGATAGATTGTCAGAATGACCTAGGATCATCCTAGTGATGTCCTGTATAGCTCTGACTTGAAAACTTCTCCAGTGGTCCTGCACAAAATCTGTCACAGTCTTGTCCTGAATATCACATGGAAAGTTGTTTCTGAGGTTCATTATTTCCTCTGTCAGAAATGAGCAATGTGGTTCTTATCTGAATTTGTTAAACACTAGTTTCCAGGCACCAGATCTGGTTTAACTTTTGCTGTTTGGAAGACTCATCTCCTATCAGAAGTGTGTTCCCATGAAGACATTGCTGCGTCTGATCAAATGGCCTTTTGACTATCTCTTTAGTAAACCAATCAGAGGTTATGGATCCCTGGTAGAAAGTAATGAAGCCATTTCATATTCCTCAGTACTGCTTGGCAGCTGAACTGCAGCAATGAGTTGTGCTTGTGCTCTAAGCTTGTGAGCAGAAAGGTTATATGCAACCATAAGCCGCCATGAACTATATTTTATTTGACAGTCAGAGCAGCCAAAAAGGTCACATTCTCTAACCCAGTCAATAAGCAGTAATTTTTAAATATGTGGCAACCCCCTTGCTTTGGGTGTATGTCTCAGCCCTGAGCTAATTTACCCCTCTGTGCACATTCACAAAGCTCAAGCGACTGAAGGAGACAAAGACAGATTTCTCTTGTTTTTAAGTAGTGTCAAAGTGAAGACATGTGAAGGGCAGTGAATGTTTCGTGCATTGTTGTGTAGCTCCTGGCCACAATTCCAATTTGAAAGAAAGACAGATTTGTACTATTGGAACCACTTGGGACCTTTATTTGGGGTTCAGAGAAAAATGCCAGACAGTTTCCACATTGTGACTTTTCTCAGTCCTTCCAAAGGTGATTTGCTCTGTAATTAAATTATTATAACTAGCAACAATTTTCTCCTGCTTGCAATTAAGTTCATATTAAATTTATCTTTGTAATTTTTGTCTGCATGAACTTGGGAATCCTGTTTTTAATTGACTATTTTAGATAGATCAAGATATAAGGTTCTCCTGGGAGTAGGCACCTGAAGGCTCCAATCTCCTCATGTTGAGTCACCATACCAGCCCAGAGCCAGGGTAGTGAGTGAGGGTAAGGAAGTGTTCCCTCTTACAGAGTTTATCAAGACCATCTTGGGATCAGGGTAGCTACTTATTCTGGTTAAACACTGCTTGAAGTTCTTGAGAATTAAGATTTTATATACATTGAAAAGCTACATATTAAAAGAATATAAAAGTATAGCAGTTTTTCAGTCAGGTAGTTCCCCATTTTGCATCAGGCTGGGTTTTTTTTAGAGCCTGACCTGATCTAAAGCCTGTGGAAGTTGGCGGAAAAAATCCAAAGAGACTCCTGGCTTTAAATCAAGGAATTAAGTTGTATGCCTTAGTGCTATAGGATATTACTGCACTAAAGAGCTTATTAAGATTAAAAATGGGATTAGGCATTACCATGAATGAATGCAAAGAGGTTACATGGCTGGGATAAAGCTGAAAATCTTTATTCCACCTTCAGGGAAATGGTGCCAGACGGGAGCTGAGAAAAAAAAACATGACATATCATAGCATTACATACAAGGAGGTGCATCTTGTATCTTCCAAAGTGGAGAAATATGGCAGTAAAGGTAGGATGTTGAATTAAAATCTCACTGTTTTTTTTTCCAAGAAGCAGTTCTTGCTGATCAATGAATGAAAATGTCTCATGTACTTCCACGGTCTTTCTTTTAATCCTTAGATTTTTGTTGGTTTTTTTTTAAGATTTATTTTTCAAAATGAGCTTTTGGTTGCAGCTGCTCCCTTGGCCCTTAGAGAATCAGCAAAGGACACCCCCCCTATGCTGCAGAAAAGAGGAGAGGGGAAGAGAGAAGACATGGGCCATCTGCTGTTAGTGGAAGCAGATGGAGGAGGGAAAAGGTTTTCTTTCTTGAAGTATTTTGGTTTTGTTTTCTTATTTTGTTTTTGTTTTTTTTCTTTCTTTCTTTACAGAAAATAAAGGTGAAGGACATGGGAGGGAGGAAGCAGAAATGGGAGGAGAGAGGGACAGGGAGGATGATGGAGAGGGGGAGGAGTGCGAGGGACCATGCAGATGATGTGTGAGGACCAGGCTCCCCTTGCCTCAGCTGGACGAGGGGCTAATGAGAACTGCCACTCACCGCATACATGTCTGCACCACACTTTTGTAGCACATGGAGACTGGGGGGGCTGCTGCTGCTGCTAACTTTGCTCTCTGATGGTGAAATAGTCTTGTGGCAGCAGCAGAAGGTTGCTTGGGCTGTTTGGTGCTTGCTGAGGGCAAAGGCCAGGTACAGCCACGTTTCCCAGAGGGCTCACTGTGTGATAACAGGGGTGTGGGGCAATGTGTGCCAATGGTCTTTGTTGTTGTTGTTTTGTTTTGTTTTTTTTTTTTTGTTTGTTTGTTTGGTTTTGTTTTTTTTGTTTGTTTGTTTTTGTTTTTGTTTTTGTTGTTTCAGCAGAGAATTAATAACTCCTGACAGGTAACAGGGAGCAGGAGTAAAAGCTCAGCTCAGACTTTTTTCTTCCATCATATGAATATGTTTCTATTTCTTCACTGATTTGTTTGTGCTTTGTTATCAGAAGCTTTCAGATGGCTGCTAAACAGAGCTACCTGTGTACTTAACTGTGATATTGTAATAACTGAGCATAAATTTCACATGAAAAACATACTTTCAATATATTACTACTGCATAGTTTGAGAGAAAGCAAGCAATGGCCATAGTTCTGTGCAACTGCCCTGCCTCCTGCAGTTCCTGCAGTTCCTACTCCTGATCCATACCAGATGTTCTTTGCAGGGGATTCTTGGATGCTTTCTACAGTCCAGCCACAAATGTCCTAAGTAACAGAGGCTTCCCACTTCCTATGGGATCAAGACGCCAGGTTTCCCTTTTTGGTAACAATTACTTAACATTTTGATGTCTTGTTATGTTCAGGTAGATTTTCATTGTTTCATCCTAGCTAATATTTGCCCTCCTTTGTTATCGTACCCTACAGCTACCTTCATATGGGAATAACAACTTCACTTGGCTGTTTCATGAGGCACATGCTGGAGTAAATTCCCCACTGCCTGTGGAGTCCTTACTCCTTTCTTCATTTTTCCATCTGTGTGTTTCCTTCCTCTCCCTCCTACATTAGCTTGAAATGCTTAACAGCTTATCAGCCTCTGTCTTCAAAACACCTAGAACTGAATGCAGCTTTCTGGATTGGGATGCAACAGTTTTAAATTCCACCCTGGTTTCTTGTAATATATAACCCTGTGATACTATTTCTGTATAGGCAGCTTTAGTCCAAAATTGCTTCATTGGCTGACCATATTTCATTCCAATTTCATTGCTAACTTGCTTTCTCCTTGCTCTTGTCTGGGACTGGTGCTTACCAGATCTTCTCCTGGCTTAAGATTTGTGTTTGAATGTACTGTTCCCTGATGCCTCCATCTGTGTGTTCCTTATTCCAACTGTCTATATGTGACCTGGCCATATACTGACATTTTCAAGACTGTGCTGCATCTCTACTGTCCCCCTCTTGTTAGTGAAGTTCAGTATCCACAGTCTAGAGCAACACACTAGCTCAGAGATCAGGATTATTACTAATTCATTAGTTCCCAGTAATGTACTTGCAAAGTGCCTACCATGGAAAGACCTTGATCTCAGCCAGGGTTTCTGGTAACACTGCAGTTGCCAAAGCCAGATCTAGCACTGCTTGTTGTTTCCCATGTAGTGGCCTGTTGTTGTTTTTCTTCCTTTACTTTCAGACCTGCAGCCAGGTTCTCTGATGCAGACAGGTATAAGTTTGCTATGCCTGTGCCAGCAGCTGCCTGGATGATAAGGTGCCTGTCTAGCGTACAGGTCTGAGATGACTTGAATCCAGATAGCTTGTGAAATAAGCAAATGGGTTTACCTGAATGAACAAGGGCTTCACCACTTTGTTACTCCATGCTCTCCATGTTCTTAAAGGAATCATTCTTTCCTATGCACTTTTCACCTGCTCACCAATGTGCTGACCAAGCTCTCAGGATACCACAAGGCTTTTCCACTCCCAGTGCCCCTCTGACTAAAGTCATACTCTTCATAGGGTATTGTAGTTCATCTGCTTGCGTTGTTTCACAGGTCTGCCCAGCCACTGGGGCAGCCTGGTGTATGTTGCTTATGTGCTGGCGATTGTTATACTCAGCCTGAGCATAACACTTCATTTACAGCCTGAGGAATGTGAGAGGCCCTCAGAAAAAAAAAAAATGCCAGAGATAAGAGAGTGTTTGAAAATGCTGGAAGGCAATGAGCCTCATAGCGAAGGTTTCCATTTCACCCAGCAGGAGCAGCAAGGGCCAAAAATCTCACCACAGTTATGTTAAACTTCAAGAAGGGGAACAGCATTAAAAATGAGAGCACTTGTTAAACAAAGATAACCTAAAAGTTGCAACTGATAGAATTAAATCCCTATGTGTTCCCAGCATAGAGGCTTCAGTTATCCCACTTCCTACAGGTGGATTGCAGCTGACAGGGGAAGTCTGGGAGCCATAAGTGTTCTTTGCCTTGGGCAATCAGGGCAACCTCTGGAGGTGCATATGCCTGAGGTCAAGGTACTAAGCTGAGTCCACCTTTAACAACTCTGTCAACACAATGGGGACTGGGAGTAAGACTTCAAAGTTAAGCAGTCCAGTATGAGGAAATTCCAGAGGAGCTGAGCATATTTATAAGCATGTGATGCTATTTTTAATTTTAATTGCATGCTCTGTTGTCTTTTTTTTTTATTTATTTTTTTTATTTCAAATCTGTCTAGATTTGTAATACACTGGTGTGGTGATGTTGAAAGACCATTGGCTGGAATAACCTGCCCACCCTGAGTGAGACTCAAGTCATTCCTATGAGGTATTACAGAAATGCTCTCAAAGTACAAAATACAACTCATTGTTTCTCATATCCCCAAGTTGAGACCCTGGATCTTACTGTCTAAGTAAGATCAGACTCGGAGACAGACTCACTAATGGTACTCATAGCTGCATCCACAATGACAGATGTATTTCAAACACCACGACACAATGTTAAGTACTCTGAAAAATCAGGTAGTGGAGACCTAAATGTGATGGATACTCTTGACATTTTTTCTAACTCAAAATCTCATTTATAAAATAGAAAAATGCCCCACAAAACACGAAGTATTATTGTCAGAGTACGCTTGTTAGTTCCTACCATATTGATCATTACCACAGGAAAATGTGATAGTGGGTTGGTACTGAGTGAGGCACTGGTTTACAGACTGTTCAGGGATGAGAATCTTGCACGGAGCATCTTCACATCTGAAGAATCCAACTTACGTTGATTTTTTTTTTTTTTTAATTGAGATTCCTGAGGTAATTTAGATGTATTAGGGGAGGAAAAGTAAGACAAGTTCTTCTCACTTTTCCCAAGGTTCATTCTTTTATTTCTTGCAGACATTTAGGTTTAATTCGCTTTCTCACTAGAGCCAGAAAAAGAGGTCAATGAGGATGAGACTCATCTTTGAGGGCACTCTTGATGTGATATGGAATTTTCCAGGCATCAGCTTTAAAGCTGGTACTATTAAATAGCAGTAACCATGTGAAAAGATAGTTCTCTGGCTTTCAAAGTGCTGTTGGAAAGGGATTTATAAAAAGCTAACCCCCCTTCTACCGCTTCACCCCTCCATGACTCCTTGCTAACTCATATCTGTATCCCACAGGATAGAGACCATTCAAAGACAAAAGACTTTCTGTTTGACACTGAGTGATGAGTTGCAAGAAAATGATCCAAAGATGGCACAAAATAAAACACCATCTAAAGCTGAGACCAGGAGGCAATTAACCCTAACCAACCTGAAACCCCTATGAGCAGCAAGAAGCAAAAGGAGATGGGTGTTTGCAGCTATATCTCACAGTCACAGCAATGAGAAGCAACTAAGTGGCATCCACGTCTTAGTCTTTTTTTGCTGTAGGGTAGAAACATGATGACACTCAGTTGCATAAAGAGTCCCAAATGACATAACTGGTCAAAAGATTTCAGCCCTAAGGAAATCATGTGCACCATGCCTGGGAGAGTACACCAGTCATCACTCAGGGAAAAACTGCTTCTCAGATCATATCACAGTTAATCTTTATTGCCTATTGTTTGGAGATAAATAGCTGTTTTTCTCTCATGAGGAGTGCTGAGTGGCTTTCAAAGCTTTTTCATTTTAAAATGAAAAGCTAAGTCATCTGCCTTTCTCTGGATATATTTTGTAAGCAAGTCAAACTACATTCCTAGGAGTTTTGAAAAAAATTTTAATTATTTTTTATTGCTTTTGGCTTGGTTTTATAGTAAAAGAACAAAGAATAACATATCACAATATATATAGACTGAAGTTCTTCAACAAGCTACTTTAACACATTTGCTTTCTTGCACCATAGTCATCTCTCACTGTTTGAAAAAATGGAAGTTTCAGCTCATTAAAAAAAACTCAGAACCTCAGACAAAACAACTGTGAGGATGTTTTAAGACTCCTAGGTCTCAAAATTCCTTACAAGTAAAGGAACAAATGTAACCCATATTAATGAATAGAAATTATTTTAAAAATTACTAACAAACTGTGTTGTCTCAAAACATCTTCTGATACAACTCATGGCATGAGATCTGGGATATGTGTGCATTCCAGTTCTCTGGGAAAGAGAATGTAGTAGTTCTCTAATAGGAGCTGGGGTTATGGCAATCAGATGTAGAACTACACCAGGACTCTCCCATTTGTTGAAATGCTTCAGTCCCTGGACTAAGGATAACTTTACTTTTATCCTAGTATTTTCTGACAGAGGATCCTGCTACGTTTTGGACTGCTTTTGCAGTTCTCATTTTGTTGTTCTCCTGCTTAAAAAAAAAAGAAAAATCAGTGATAATAGAGGCAGACAATTTGCAGGATCCAAAACTGGATCCAATGCATCTTCTCTCAGATAGACAAGGACAGACTGAAGAAGTGGAATAAGAATCATACGCTACAGGATGGTGTAGTGTGAGAGGAAGCACAAAAGCATTGACATAGGAACATTCACATTTAACCACAGAAGGAGGAGGCTAGCACATGAGCTTGAAAAAAATTAAATCAGTCCCCTACAGTAAAAGCTAAATAAAATGTCATTTACATAAAGAATACTTAGGGAAAGAAGAAAATCCTTAAAAGGTGAGAAGGGCAGGAGAAATTGGGAGTAAGTGGAAAGAACAGACTGCCTCTGCCCCAGGAAATGGCTGTGGGCTGCAATTAACTAAATGGTACATGACTCCTGCACTGTGATTGTGTTGCGGTTCTGAACCGCTTGTTGTTTTACTGCTGGTTCTAGTGGTAGGAGTGCTGAATAATAAAAGCTGTATTCTGGACTGGCAACGGGAATTTAATTTAGTTTTGATGCTGAAGCTATATCTTTAAATGAAAAGTGCTAACTTTTATTTCTGGAATAACAGTAGCAGATAACTATAGCACAGCCATAGATCTATAGCATTGCTTTACGAATGAGGATCGATCTTTTAGGCAGGATTTGCTCTCTTCTCCGCAACCATTCCTTGCTCACACAATTATGTTCAGCATGGGAAAGATAAGCTGGGAGGAGACAGTTTTTATGCAGTGAGCCTCATCAAGCTGAAGACAATGATTAAAAATGCTGCCTCCTCATATGAATATTGTGTAGCTACAACAAAGCTTATTCCTTGCCTCCAAACAAAACAAAAGCCCTTCCTTAATATCAGGGCAGGAAGGAATCTCAGTACCTTCCCTGAGCATTTCAGTGGTAAGGAATGTCTCACTGCTCACCAGCACTTAGGCTGCCAGAGACCTGGAGACACAAATCGATACTGTTAAGTGAATTCACTCTGTGGTTGCCTGCATATACACATCTTAATCCCTCCCCCCCCCCCATTTCCCCCCATCTCCCCACCTGCTCTGCTGTTGTTTCTCTCTGGGGAACCACTCATCATTTGCCTGCTAGTCCAGACAAGCTCCAGACCATAAAGTTGCCAGGGGCTGAAGAGAAAAGCCTTCCTGCAGATGAGGGTGTGTGTGAAGGGAAGCTTGCTAAATACAGGGAAGATGGAGCAACTAATACAATACCATCTTCTGCTAGATGAGCGAGGATTACTGGCACTGTCTGGTGACAGATTGTAATGGTTCTCTGTCAAGAATCTGGCAGCAAACATATCCTGGGGAGAAAATGCCTCGTGGTAAGTATGTATGGGTGTGGGGACAGTGCAAGTATCAAACAGGGGTGTCTCATCAAAGAATTGAAAAGACCATGTCATTTGGAGTTCTGTTTCTTTGGAAAAAAAAGAATGAAAAGTCATATTAGTTCACTTAACTATTGGTCTCAGACACACACATTTTCATTTAAGATTATTAGCACATCCAGAGTCTCATGGCTCATAGCTTGTGGGTGGTACAGCAGAGACAACTTTTTCAAGCCCTTTTCCCCATTTGCTGATGAGGTAAATCTTAGCAGCAGGTTCCTTATGGTGAACCCCTGGGAATGGTTTCCTACAGAAAAATAGCCTGGAATGGTGGCTCTAATGCTTGTTTGCTACAGATAAACCTTCAGCAAATAACTGGTGGGGGTATACCCATGGAAATCCTATACAGAAAGTTGTCAGGGAGAGAAGGAAGAAACAGAGCAGGCTTAATATAATTACGTCTGGACATAAAAGCACACCCATGCACACAGTATCTCAGCTAACTGTGGGAAAAGTTAATAATGGGAAAAGTTCAAATATAACCGCCTTGTCTCTCCACAAACATGAAAATCTATGACAGTAGGAGAAGACAGAATATTTTACAGGGAGAATATGGTGCAGGGAGGCACTAAGACATTTTTCAGTAGTTTCATCACATGGAGCCTGAGATCTGTTCAGGGGTCCGAATAACTTCTTTGCCAAATTAATCTGCAAAGGACTTTCTCATAACTAGCTCTTACAAAACCACCCTGCCCACAAGCAGGTGGATGTAAGGGCCAAAAATAAGTGTCAAAGGTGATGAAGACCATGCTGGGATCTGTGGAGTCACCGGATGACACCAGTAGAGATGCTGGCGCCTTAGATGATCCCAAACTGGGCCAGCTCATGCAGTTCCAGATGGCTGAAAGCTTCCCATGGGCAAATCACTGTGATATCTGCAAAAGAGAGAGAATGAGAAATGAGTTCTGGTCACTGCACTTTTTGGTTTTCTTGTATTAATGGAAAAGCTGATTTACTCAGAAAACATTAAGAAGGCTCCACTTGAAGATGAGCAGATGAGCTCTTAAAATCTTGTGCTACCTACCAGACCGAACTAGATCGGTGAATTTTCTCTTGTGCCATCTTTCTCAGTGAGCAAAAGCAAACCAGCATTTCCTATAGTCTCTTCAGTGACTATAGGATGGTGTAAAAATTCATTCCAGTTATGTGATTTCTCCTGTTCTTATAAACTACCTGTAACCAAACTGTGATCTCCTTGAAGACATGTACAATCTTAAATCAGATACTGAATAATTTGGTCGACAACATTCAGGGTCTGTAACTCTTGGATAGATGCAGCTATTGGTATCTAAGAAGTTCTGACTGGCTACAGCTCATCCAGTGAATGTTTCTCAATCCTAGATGGGTGCATAAAATTCTTAAAATTAGGATTCTGGTGATAAAACAAATACTTAACCAGCTGGTATTTAGTTCCTGTGATTTTTGGTATTAATAGCTTAGCATTTGGCATTTCTTTGAGAACCTTATTCTTAGCCAGAGTACTAGCAGAAAACAAACAAGCATATTTGCAGCCCAATTAAAGTATTCAGAAATTGAAGCATGTCTAAATAGCCTTTCTGTCTTGCAGTGTATGTAAGCATAACTGTGTCAGTTTGTGGAGGGAGTCCTAGCCCCCTCTGGTCATCCTGAGAGCTGCAGAGAGGCCAGGGAGACAGAAAGACCACCCCAGAGAGCCCTTTCCCATGCTGAAGCATGACTGCACTCTCGTTAAAGCAGGGCATGACAACAATATCCCACAGGGCTTACCTGTGCCCAGTCCCTCCATGCCTGGAATGTCATCTCCAAACCTAGGGGAGAAAAGAGCAAGTGAGCAGTGAGTTTGGGCTGGAAGCTGGAAGCTCCCAGCTGCTCTTCACCCTGAGCCAGGGAAGCAGCTCCAGGTGGGAAAGCCCACAGCACAAGGGGGCAGGGGGAAGCCTCCTGGCCGGGGGCTTCTTGCCCAAGGGAAGATGGTACTGCAGAATTCCAGTTTAGCAGTGGGGAGCCACCTGACTAGCTTGGTTTCTTTTCTTTCCAAATTGCCCTTACCCTTTTACTCCTTTTTTAGGGGGCTTGCTCTTGAACTGTCTTGTCTGTCTCTGCTTGAACTTGGGAGGCCCCTTGCGTGGTGTAGTGGGACCAGTTGTAGTTTCTCCAGTGTTGAGGTTGGCAGGTGGGTTCTCACTCATTGCTGGGCTGCTGTGTGTGGCAGATGCCCACCTCTCTCAGATCCCTCTGTCTGCAAAACAACAGCAAGAACTGATGCAACACTCTGCTTATCATTTCTAGGTATCAGTAATCAGGTGACAGAATTGCAGAAAATAATTGTGAGAGGATTAAAGGTGAAGATATTAAACATAAAGAAAGTTTGTAGTGCATACAAAGTAAGCAGGATAGCTCTGCCTTTCATCTGGGATGCTGGAATTCAAATGCCAAAAAGGACACTTGAGCTAAAAACAAAAAGACACTTTACTCCACAGTGCAATGACTATCAGAGTGATGGAAAGTCATGTCTACTTTTGTCTCAGATATGGCTGGACTCTTGGACAAAGGTTGCTGCAGCAGTTAGCCCCACAGTTTGGATAAAATAGGAAGGTTAATGACAATGTCGTTTGTTTTCTAGTTAGCTTTGGAACATCAGTGATGATGTTTTTACTTACCAGTTCAGGACATGATTTCTAGAAGACAAAAAGACAGAAATATCCTATCCTCGGGACTCATCATGATATATTTCACCTGTTCTTATACTTTACCTAAGCACTACCTTTTGGACACTCATGGAGATGGAATGCTGAGCTAGAAGGGCCCTTAGTCTGGGTGGACCTGCAGTTAGGGCCTCATGTTTGTAAATAGCAAAGTTATGGGAAATAGCACAGGATCTTTGAAAGATTGTAAAGAAGGCTAAGGCAAAGCAATCTGTCTTTCAGGTGGAAATTAGTTTTTCAGGATTTAGGAGAGTAAAGCCTGTAACTTTCCCCAGGATATGTCCATTTTGGTATTTTTGAGCATTATATTACATGTATTGACCTCTTCTGCACCACACTGCACATGACCCAAGCTCCACTTCACAGGGGCTAAGTAGTTATCAGGGAGCAATTCTTGTGTAGGAGACATCTCTCCTACTTCAGAGGGCAGAACTGCTTCACTCGGAGACATTTGCTTTCTTCCCAGAGAGGACAGCAATAGCTCTCAGCAGTGCCCAAAGGGGAGTTTCTAGCCCTTCATCAAATTTTGCCCTAATTAGTATGCTAGAATGGTCTGAGCAAGTGCATTTATGGACAGAAATAAATGCCAGTTTTTACTCCCCTCCTTGAAGTCACGTTCTTCCCCATGACCATTACACAACTCCTATCTCCAGGTGTTAGTCCCTGTGCAGCCAGGCTGATGGAATCGCTGATGGAATTAACTTCAGGATTTGGTACTAAAGGCTAATCCCATTATGTCACCATAGTGCTCTGGCCTAATCCACAACATCACCTGCAGTGGCACACTGGATTTTTAATCTCAGAACTATAAATGCTATCAAAGATGTTGTTCTTTTTTTTTCTTAGTCTGAAAATACTTCATGTCTTTGACAGTCCTGAAACAGCCAGAGTGCCAGAAACAAAGCCTGAGGTGCAAGGAGAAAGACCATCCAAGCAATCCTCCCATGTCACTTCCACATCAGTGCAAGGTAAAAAAATGTGTGTTCTGTATCTGTGGAAGTCTGGGAATACTTCACCCCTGTTATCTTTCTGTCTGTGCAGGCAGTAGGATGGATCCTAATGATAGCACCTAGAGGCATGCTAGTTCTCCTGTCACTGGCAGTCGGGCTCCTGTCTCAGCTGTAATATCCTGAGCAGGAGACTGGATGGGTTCCAGCAGACCCAAATGGAGCAGCAGATGGTTGTGTCTGCAGCTGAAGTTTGCACAGATGCTATTCCCCTGCCTGTAATACAATGCTTCCTAAGCACACACTGTGCCCACAAACACAGGGATCAGCTCAAATCATAGAAGTTACAAATTTGGCTGCCATCTCTGCAGGACCTGAACAATTGCCCAGTATTTATAGCTTTATCCTCACAGCATGGTGGCAGGACAGGCAAACACTGTCACCTTCATCTTTTACAGAATGTGAATGGAGGTGCAGTGGTTGGTATGACCTGGACTGCACTGCTGGGAGGAGCAAAAAATCTTTTGACTCACAGTTTTTTAGGGCCAAAGTGAGAGGTGTAGGCAGTTTGGCTTCAAACCAAAGACAGAATTTGGTGCCTTGCTGTTACTCAGGACCAGGGGGGGTATTCAGATGGTATTGTCCTAAAACAAAATACTTTTGATCAGAAAACTGCTCCATGGCATGTCTGCTAATGCCCCAAAGTATTGTATTATCCCTCTGTCTCAGGCGTCATTCTCATTAGTAAGGTCTCTGTCTCAATGCTAGATACCCCTCCTGAACTACAAGAGATACACATTCACTTCTAAGCACCATGTTCATCTGACATGTCAGGGTACTTGGTACCCCTCTCAAGGGCTACTCCCAAAAGTACAACAGAAGAAACAAGCTGTCTAACAGATTTCCAGCCCTTTGAACTGGCATCCAAAACTTGTAAGATGCATTTGAACTCCATCTCTGAGTGAGTTCATGCTCTGCCAGCATGGCACCTTAATCACAAAATTGTCTTTGAAAGTCAGCTCCTCTTAGTTCCTTGAGACCATGCTTTACCCCCAGTCTTCACTCAAGAGAGAAATAGCTAACAGGAAGACTTAGTCCTTGGAATTTCCTTTTATTCCATTCTGAAGTAAATGTATCCACCTACCAGCTACTCAGTAACCCAGGATTTGGTAGGAAAAATGATTTGCCCAGATCACACTTCATTGACTTTCTCATACACATGAATTCAAGAGAGCATTCAATGAAACATAAAAAGATGATTCTTCCTTACCAACCTTCCTCTACATATTCTTTCCATGCATCACCAGAAGAAATGGCAGAGGATGGAAGGCAACGTTAATGCCATATAACATCCTCCATTTTGCAGCAGAAATCAAGCTGCTCTCCCACCACTGAACTAGCGGGACTCACCATCACACACAGGCAAAGATGTTTCCATTCATGCTGGATCGGGTCCTGCCCCACAGCACAGGAGCTGCTCTAGTTCCCACACCTCGGGAACAAGCTGCCCTTGCACACAGACAGATATGGCTGGGCAGGCATCCCAGGATCACAGAAGCTTCGCAGATGAATTTCCCAGCCTTTTGCCTTCCCATACCTGAGCACTTGGATAGTCCTTGGTGTCACACCAGATGGCTTGACAAAAGTTTGACGAGACTGAGTCTCCTTCTCTAGATCTCTGCAACTGCTATGCTGCTTCCTCCCAGGGCTTCCTGGGCTGTCAGAGCTCTTCTGCTGCCTCCAGCACTGGGATGCAGCTGCTGGGAAAGAGCTGATGGCTGTGGATGCAAAGTCTGTTGATGAGCAAGATGTTCTCCATACACTTCCTCTGCCCCCTCCTCTGACAAGGTGTTACCTAATTGCCCCTGACAGAATTTCTGCTCAGTCCAGGGTTAATCTTCTGGGTAAGAGCTTTGCTTGCGTCCAAATGCTAATTATACCTAATACATGATTATTGGCTTATCTCAGTTGCGTCAGATATCCCACCTTTGGATTGCTGGTGAGGTTAATCATCCTTATTTTATTTTTCTTTGAACTTAATGGGTCTTGAATACTACCTACAAATGCTGACTCTTTAATCTGCGCTCTCCTTAATCTCTGATTCTCTGTGGAAAATTTTCCTGACAGGTAATGCAGATGCCTCACTTGTCCTTCTTCAGACAGATTCAGTGTAGGAACTCATCCTTTTCTGACTGAAACCTTCAAAAATACAGACTTCTCCATGTGCACTTGTCTTGATGGTGCCTCGGGGGTGTCAGGCACAGAACTCCCATGAGCCTTAGCCCTTCATGCAGTACACTGGAAGCAGACAGCAACCAGGAGGAAATACTCTTGTTTTCACATTCCTTTTGGTGGGGTTCTTTTGTGCTCAGCTCTTGACCTCATGAGAGCCACTAGCACCACCCTTGCTTTTGTCAGGGAATATTGTATCCAGTGTAAGATGCCTGTAAGGACTCTCACAGCCCCAGTCTCAGTTGCTTGAGCTGGCTAATCATTGTGATGTTTGAAAATGTCCATGCAGGTTCAACCCTTTCTGATCCTGTGTTTTACACAAGATCTCACCTTTGTTCTAGCAGCATTTTTAAGACCAAGAACAGATGAAAGAGGATGCACTCTAAAAGACAGAAACTCATTTCAAGTCGTACTACATTCCCACAGCTGCTTCCTAGATGGACATCATTAAAAAGACTATCCCAACTGAAAGAAGGCATTCGGTAACACTGGAGGTACAGCATCACACGGTGCGAATTCCCCACCAATGTACCCTGCATGTGCTGCTGGGCACCAGGGCAGGAAACACCAGCTGCCTGTCCTGACCTCTCTTCAGGAGCCCCCCCAGCATTGCTCACATGCAGGCTCAGTCAGCCAAGGATACAAGCCAAGGAGGTGCCAGGGAGCCCTGACTGAGGGGGTACTCATCATGAGAAGCTGATCAGCCCCATAGAAACCAGAACTGCTTGCACAGCCAGGGAGCTTTGAGACAAACCAGTGATGCAGTGCTTGCCCTAATGTTAGAGGAACCCGAAAACAACCACCCAAGAACGGCAGCTCCCTTTCTTAGCTGCTGGGTCTGTCCATGCTCCCCAAGCACAAACATCTCAATTTTTTCCTCGATTCTATCAGGACTTTTCTTCCTTTTGGGTTTTGCAGACACTTCCTCTTTCACCTCCCCTGCCACCCTTGTTATTGCATTGCGCTCCCAGGAAATACTTACAGTGCCAAGGGATCCTCTTGCAAATCATTCAACTCGTCCTCCAGCTTGTGCAGAAAGAGTCTCGAGGTGTCCTTTCTCCTCCATATATATCCTGCCACCAGGTGACATCAGGGCATCAGTTGTGGGCGGGCCCCTATGCTGTGAGGGAGGAGAAGTGTGGAGAGTGCTGTGACCCGGGTACTCCATAGACAGCTTCAGAGAGGACTGGGGGAACAGCAGAGCCTTGACACACTCCTGAGAGGTGATGTGCCCCTTTCTGCAAGAAGAGATTGTGGCTTCTATGGGGCTTTTGGGAGGAGATGTCTAGAAAAGTAAAGAGGAATAAGGAAATTACCTGTCCTCTGAGTGATGCTGCTGCTTGTGAACACACACATCCCTGCACATGCAGGGGTGGAAGGAATTTATCTTAATCACTACAGGTTCCTCCCCTGTGCTGGTGAACACATGAAGAGGCTTCTGGCAAGCTTCTCAGCAGTGCCGCAGAGGCCAAGATGCACCTTACAGAATGTTGCACAGGTCAGCTCGGTGCTGTGAGGGCTGAACTCCTCAAGGTAGTCACAGGGAACACTGCTGAGATGCTGCACAGGGTCCCAGTGAATAATTAACTGCATCCAGCAGAGGGGATGGCAGGGGAAGAAGAGGGAACCTTTGTGTTGCATGTGGGTGGCCAGCCAGTGAGGTGGCCTGTCACCTCTGACTCCTGAGCTGTTAGGCTGAGAGTATTAGCTAGATCACATCTGGGTACTGGTAGCTTTGCTACTGGGATGGCTGTTTGAGAAAGGAAAGAGCTGGGGTCTCAGCCCAAACTCCAACCCAAGAAAACTCTATCATGGTAATGGACACTGTTTTATCAAGTGCTTTGTACTTTCAGTGTGTTTTAATAGCCTGTTGTGACTGCCTGAGAGATTGGTGTCACAGATGTGCAAAAGGTAGACAGAGTCTCAGGGTGTAAAGAAAAGGTCTGGGGCCCTACTAGAAGATGCTGGAAGATCATCCTCATCCTCATATGCAGCAGCACCTCAGTCATGGACTGTAGTTCCCTGTCTTAAGGCATAACCACAGGGTTAACAATCCTCTGGGGTCCATTGGATCTGGTGTAGACCCAGAGAATGGAGCTACAGCAGGAGCATCAGAGCAGAACAAGGTCAGAAGGAAACCAAGGCATGGGTTTGTGTAGTGGTGGATGGGGTGTTTTTTTGGGTGAGGCTGGAGATGGAGATTTCTGAGCAGCCATTCCAGCCAGGAATGTGACTTTGTGTCACTAAGACGGACAGGCTTTCTTTGACATGACAGAATCTGGAAGCAAGGACTTGTTCAGCGTGGCTCTGCTGATGAGCAAGAGCCCCACAGCTGAGATCTTGGATCTTTCAGATGGCTCAAGTTAGATGCGATAAATCCTTCGGTGAGTCTTAGCTTACATTTAAAAATTCAGTAAGGTCCTAGCCCTTGAGTGGGCACAAAGCTGGGAAGTAAATCCTAGAAGCAGC
Source organism: Megaceryle torquata (assembly GCA_024611175.1). Classification (NCBI taxonomy): domain Eukaryota; kingdom Metazoa; phylum Chordata; class Aves; order Coraciiformes; family Cerylidae; genus Megaceryle; species Megaceryle torquata. The sequence continues at coordinate 26,984 of JANIJG010001386.1, read as the reverse complement.
TGAGTGGCTTTCAATCTAGCAGATAAGAGGCAAACATACATAATGCTCCCACGTGTTTGAGGATGATCACGCACCTTTCAGAGGCTCACGCGATAATTTCTGTGCCCAGGAAAGAGGATGCAGGCAGCATCATGCTGGCATAGTCTCTTCCTTGTGACAACTGGAGGCTGTATACAAATGCATGAAGATTGATTGCTCTCAGCAGCTCCTGATAGTAAAAGGGATTACTGTGGGCAGGGACCTGCTTGTGTGGATATAAAGAGGTGCAGTCTGTTGGCATCAGACTCTGCTGCCATCCCCGCTGCTCATTCCCATGCCTCCATCTGCTGCAGACAGGTTCCTGGGGGCTCCCCTTCCCCTTCTGCCTTCTCCTATGTACATAGAGTTGCTGGGAATATCAGCTCTACAGCCCTCCACTCCTCTTTTCTGAACCTTAAAAATGTAAACGTTTTCAGGTTGTTTTCTTTCAAAACACCCTCTTTGTTGTCCTGTTTTCCCAATAAGATCTGTCTCACTTCTCTTTAACAAAAGTGGACATGTAGGAAAAAAAGTTTCCATGTTGTCACATGAAGCTATTTTTTGCCCACTGACAAAATGTGGCAGAAACTCCCTAAAGGGCCCCACTTATCATGTTTGTTCTTACTTCCCATGATTATCAGGCCATTCCCCCCTCTCCTTCTCTCTCCCCCTTCCCCTTCCAAATTGACTGGCATTTGCTTTGTGGGGATCCAGGTGCGCAGCTCCTTTGCAGAGAAACAGGTACCAGCTTTGTGCCAGTGCCTGGCTGCCACCCCAAATGGATTAGAAGTTCTGCCCAGGGACCGAGTACCCAATCCCTGTACCTCCCATCCCTTGCCCTGGCTCTTCCTCCCCTGGCCCCAGGAAAGGCAGCACCAGCTTTTTGGGACATATCAGTTGTCAGCTGACCCAGATCAGAGCTGCACCAGAAGCCATAGGGTCCAAGTAGTAGCAGGAGTGCAGTCCCTGTGGTCCCAAAGGAAAACCCATGTGTTTTGTTACTTCTGGACAGATTATTCCCTATTCCAAGGAATCACTTAAAAACATCTCCAAGGCTTCTGACCCTATTTATGAGCTAGTGTAGCCATGGTAACTGTAGTTATACCAGAAATATCTCACTTGAATGACAAAGAAAACACAAATTTACAAGACAGTGACTTTTCCAGAGAACAGCTGAGCTCTTGGGACTGTGGGAGGAAATCCCAGCTGAGGCGCAGACTTGGGGATGCAGTGGATGAGGGCCATGGTTGTCACATGGGCCACAATAACTCTTTTGAAACATACCTCTACAAGCTTGTGCCAGGTGCTTGGGAGACTTTATGCCTTATTGATACATCTTTATCAGTTGCCACAAAGACATACCTGACTGGAAATGAGCAGGGTATTTCCCAGGTGTCCACAGTTAAACCTCCTGTGGCTAGGCAGCCTACTAAGTGCCTCTGAATCCCTGGCAAGAGAAGGACAGTTGTAGAACCTGGATTTGGAATGAGATTGTCTATTGGTCTTGTAGAACATCAGTGAGGTTGTCATGTCAACATTTTAGTGAGAAACTTGGTGCCTTCAAAAGAAGATTCACATACTGTAACCTTCCTTCCCCAGTGGCCATCATGTTCCTAAGTTGTCTGTCATTTGTGCTGGTGAAAAAAGAGAAACAGATATAGAGGACTGAGCTTTGCCTGGCACAGATATTTAGTGGTTTGAATACATGCAAATCAGTCCATCAAAGATGAAGAGAAGGAGGTTTCACCATGGAGTTTTATTGCTCTTTTTTAGGATATCATGCACCACTCTTCTAGTGTCAGGATTAAGCATATATAACAGCCTGCAATAAACTGGGTGTGCTGACTTTGGGAATCTGTGCCTTTTGCCAGATACAACAGTTTGAGCATCTCCAAGTTTAGCTTGCAAAAGTTCCTGGTCTTGATTCTCATTTCCACTCATGCCCTGGAGGCTGTTCTGGCAATGAGGCGGAGATTAAAGAGGCTGAGTCTATTTTTCCACTGCCAGGGCTCTAGAGAGAGATTTCCATGGTCAGTCTGGAGAAAAGGGTCCTTTGAGGAAGCATAAATCAAGCCATAAGGTTTAGCTGAACTATCAGCAATGGCCCTGTCTGTGTTAGAATCTAGGTGGCACTGGGGACATGACTAAGTCCACAAGCCAAATGGCCATTGTCAAGGTTTCTTCAGGAAAATTCAAGTCCCTGCTGTTCTCATTCAGTTAAGGATGCTTGACTTGTGCATGTTAGAACATCATTACAGGCCCTAGGCTTTCTGGCACCAACTTACTAGGATATTCTGGGGCTTTTTATAGCAGATGATATAAAACCCATGTAGCCTGTCATACAGTTCAGTAGTTACCATAGAGTTATATTTTATTCTGAGTAGTGATTTTGGCCTTTCTTGGGAGAGATAACCAAGTCTTACCATCTGACACAAGATTGCTAGACTGGTATGATTTTATTAACTTTTAAAAGAAAAAAACAGAGTAAGTCCTCTCTCTTTTTTTTTTTTAGATAACATTTTTCACACACAGATCTCAAAACACAGAACTAAATTTAATCATCCTTATTTGTAAATATGGAACCTGATGGAGAGAAAGTCCATAGACATGCAGATGAGACTCAGCCATCCAGACACCTGCTGTGGGAACTGATGTGCTTGGACATACAGCACAAAAAGCTCAATACTTTATAACTGCTTTGTGATTCATTGTTTAAGAACATCCCCCTGCTCATTGCAGAGCTGTCCCATGAGAAAGTGGTATCTTTAAGTGAGAGTCCTTTCCATGCGTTAACTTTGCTTAAAGTCATCCAGGCTATTAGTAGTGCTACAAAGGATTGAGTTTGTTAGATCATTTTAAAAAGCTTTCTCTCTTTCATGTTTTCATTCTGCCCACAATCAAAATATCTGTTTTTTTCTTTTATAAGATTATTTTTCTCCTGAGTGCCATTTACAAAACAATCTCAACGTTAATATAGTGATACATGACCTAACCTTTCTCCTTTTTTTGATCAAACCCAGGTAAACTTGTTATCTATGTGACTTCCAGAAGGCAGGGCATGTGGTTGCTCTTAAAAATGTACCTGAATAACAGTTTGTACAGTATTGTCTCAAGGGTTTTCCTTAGATCTGTCTTTTTCCATAATCGATTCATCCTGTATGAATTAAATGACACATAGCTGTGAACAGTGGTTAAATGATCCACTAGCACTCACTAAAAGTGATCACCTATTGTACTAAACAGAGAAATAATACTGCCTTGTTTAAAAAAAAAAAAAAAAAAAAGAGAGAGAGAATGAAAATAAGAGACTGCATGAGACTATTTTGACTTAAATGAAAATTAGATCATTACAGAGCTTTATCGGTTTAAAACAGTGAAGTAAATGATTCAGTGTCACAGGACTAAGAAGAAACCATACACAAGTCATCTCCAGATGTCTTCTTTCCTGACAGCTCCTTTTCTCATCTTTTTTTTTTTTTTTTTTTTCCAAACGATCAATTCTTTCTCCTTGGCAACCAGCAGACCAATAAAGAAAAGCTCTTCTAAAACATTTTGGTAAACTGTTTCTTTCTTTTTCTCCCTCATCTCTCCACATCTCTTCGTATGGCTTTCATACCATGCTACATACTCCTTTCCTCCTCCTACCAGATAAAAGCACTGCAATCTCATTCAGTTCAGCTTTTTGCTATCATGATTATGTTTGGTTTTTTGTTTTTTGTTTTTTTGTTTTTTTTTTTCTTTCATGTAGCAGCTGAGGCTTTCAAACAAAAATGATTGATTCTGGGGAGCATCTTGCACTCTCCTTGGGAACATTCAACTAATGGGCAGACGGGGCAGCTCTTCCTGCTCCATTATCTTGTCTCTTGGGTGGCTGCTCACCTCCCAGACATACAGATGCTAAATTCTCTAGCTGCCATGCAATAGCAGATGCCTGGTGAAAATAACTGTGGAAGGGAAAAGCCAAGGGATGAAAATGTGAATCTTTTTTTTAATTATTATTTTCTCATTTTATTGCTCAGGTGTATTGCTAGGTACTAAGCCTTCTGTTCTTCTCTCAGAATATTGCAAATGCGTAGGTTTTAATGTTTTAATGTGTTGGTTTTTTTTTTTTTTTGCAGGGGGGAATGTGTTTATGGCCTTTCACTGACAGATACCAACCTTTCGTTCAATTTAGATCCTCTACACTTTTCTTTCCAGTGGAGGTACACGCCCCTGTAAAGTGAATTGGACTCTCTTACTGAGAGACCCCTAAGGATATTTCTGTGCCAAGAACCTGGAACTTCAGCCCACTTCTTGGGTCCAGTCAAGCATCATAAACACACCATGGACTAAGTGAACTCTTTAGTAGCCAACATTGCACACTGGGCATGCATACGTTGCACAAAGGATGTTCTGACAGTTTCATATACACAAAGATTTATTTGTGGGCTCCACAGGTGATGACATACTTTGACTGTAACGGTGAAAGTTATTTCTAGAGAAAAATTAAAATAAAGCAAGAGGAGAGACAGACAAAAAGGGGAAAGTTCCCAAGTGGCCAGCAGGGAAGGGCAATGATGGGGTCAGCAGCATCCTCCGAAGGCTCTCTCTTCAGTGCAGCAGGTGATGACAAATACAGTTATGAGGATGATGATTTCTTGCTGTGCTTTCCCTTAGTACTTTTCATATATACTTTTCATCAGGACCCACTTAAACTCCCTATTGGTTATTCCTGGTTGTGATGCTGTTAGCTCTGGAAGGAGAATGCTCATCATGTGCAAATGTTGCACATTCACTGCTTGCTAAGTTTCTGTGACTATATATTATAGGATACTATTTATTGAGAATTTAAATAACTAATATTTGTTGAGAATTTAAATTGATGATAGCTGCTTTATTGAATACTGCATTTGTTTTTCTCTTTTATACACTAAAGCCTACAGAACAAGAGATAAAGAAGGAGAGGGAAGAAAGGCAATTCTCACATCAGTGCTTTCCATGAGAATCTGACACAATACCACTGTGGGGGTTTGCAGAGGTAGGGCTGTGAGAGCAATAATATGGGAAAAGCACAAGTGCAATAAAGAAAAAATGTTGCCACAGAGACGCTGGTAATTACTGCCTCATGGCTTCAGAGAGAGGTTATATAGCTGCAAGCGGCATGCCGGGAGCACTGCTAAGGCTAAAGAACCAAGGAACATAAGGCACCTAAGAGTGAGTGGGAGCCTGGACACAGCCTGACATGAAGCCATGAATTCCAATATAAAATCAAGGTCTTTGTTGTGAGGAGTATTTAGCACGGGGAAGGCAGGGTGCAGCTGCCAAGGGAAGTTTACTAAAGCCAGCAGAGGAGGGGAGGGTGGCACAGCTCTCCTAATTTAGTCCCAGCTTCAGCTCTGCCTGTTCTGGAGGAAAGTCACAATGCAAGGAGGAGTGCTTGGATAAATACCTCCTAACACCCTACCGGGTGATCAGCTTAGGGCTGAGATTTGATTACATTTGCTGAGATGTGACCTTATATAACCACCTGCTTTCTGACAGGTCCTAAATATAATTCAGTCTTCTTTCAAATTCAGCTCTGGCGGGTGACTTCTCTGGGACACCATCCCCTGCAAGATGCCCTATCTCTCATTCTCCCTCTGCCACTCACTTGCCTCTCCCTCTCCTTTACTGAACTGCTCTGTCCATCCTCAACCTTTCTCAGGCTAGCCTCTGGAGAAAACTAGCTGTGTTGTACCCCTACTCTCCTATTTCCAACTGAATCCTTTTTCTTTCTCTCTTTTGTTGTTTGTCTTGCTCCCCTAGGGGAGTTGAGTCATCCAGATGTGACATGTGAAGTCTGCGCACCTTCAGGCTGGAGATGGGGGTTATGGGATTAGCACATTAACTGGCCTGAAAGCTGCTTAGACAAGCATTAAATCTCCAATCTTCTCTCCATCTTTCAAGGAAATCCCTTCTGGAGGAACTGGAGAGATGGAGTACTCAGTCACGTTTTCTGGGGTCAGCTGTTCATCTAGTTGAGATCCCTCAAGTCCTGTGGCCTGGTGGTTTGAAGGGAGTGCCATGGGATCAGGAATTAGGAAACCCAGCTATATCCTTACCATGGGCTCCATGGCTGCACACTGAAGTGTTTTTTCTTCCTTCATCTCCATGCTGAATATTGTCTCCCTTGCCCAGCACTGTGCCAAGTCTCCGTCCCTTTCCTCCCTTCCTGTCCTGCTGGCTGTACACTCCTTTGCAGTGCTTTAGGAGGGGCGAGTGGCACTGAGTAGAAAGAAGATGGGCCCCATGTGTGCTAGGCACAGCAGAATCAACCTTAGGATGCTGCCTTTTAAAATGAATCCTGGGACATCTTGTTTCATACATGTGGAATGAATTAATGCTACATTGGCTGCATCTTTATCCCACTTAACTGTGAGGCGGAGGAGGCAGTGCTGGGTTTACCAAGGAATTGAGTGATACCTCATGATGCAGTGAATGCCCCCTCATATGGCAGAAAAAGGCCTCTTGTCTGAGCTCCCTGACCTGTCAGCTTGTGAGTGCCTCAGGCCAGGATTACCTCCTCCCATCTCTGGGGGAGAAAGCATCTCTATAGGTAGTGAGGGACACCATCTGGAGACACCCAACTACGAGACACCCACCAATGAAACCGACACTTACCCTGCAGCAGCTGTTGATGTGGATTTGCTCCAGCATGAGGTTGTCTTCTCAGCACATCACCTAGAATCTTCCTGAAGACTGCAAAAAGCTTGAAGGGAGGCAAAGCTCATGACAGTGACAAGACTCAGCAACATTATTCATTAGAGAAAAATTTAATGTATTGAGTCCAGTGCATTTGCAAATGAGTATCTCCAAAACAAGCCACTTTAGAAGAGTACTAAAACCCACTACACTATTGGGCCTCTTTCAATTACAAAAGTGGATTCCCTGCTCAGACAAAAATTCATTTTTATTTTTCCCTTCAGAGGTTCCAGCCTGAGAAATTTCAGCTCCAAATTAGACAGTTTTGGAAATTAAGAGTAGGTGAAAATAAAGGATTCTAACAGGTGAGGGTTTCCTGAACTAGGCACTTGTAAAAGCCATAGAATGGTTCCTTTCCCCAAACACAGGCAAGTCTTCTGCAGAGATGGAGATGACATTTAGCAGCATGCAGCAGCAATTTACTACCAATCTAAAACATTGAAATCCAGAAATGCTGGCAGCAATTCAAACTCAAATAGAAAAAAAAAAAAAAAAAAAAAAAAAAGTGCTATGCCTAATTCTTTTAATCTTACAGTGTTTAAGAAATGTCAAGATTTGTTGGGTCCAATAAGGTACTTTAGAAGGTACATGACTCTTGAGAGTAAAGGCTATGTAGTTGAAGGATTTAAAATTTTGCATAAACTTTTGGCTATTTACTTGAAATAAGTTTACACACTAGTGGTTGATCACATGTATTAACGTGGTCAATTAATCGTACAACCAACTGTGATCTGTGGGTCAGAGTACATAACACCTAATCATAATATTTTAAGTAAAAGATACTATTTTCCAACTAAGAACACATTTGAAATATTACTGTTTCTTTTGTAATAAAGCAGGTATACTCTAGCTCTTGCCCTAGCCTGCTGTCACAGACATAAGAATTGGCTGGGGTTGGACAATGCCTGCCAAGAGATGATCTTTATTGCATAGCATCTGTTTGTCAGGTATGCAATACCTGGTGGTAGGGATTTGCTTTCAGTGCTGCTTTGCTCCAATGTTGTTCAAAACCTGCCTTCCTTCCAGCTGATCAGTGACATGGTTTCCCAGCAGGATGTTGGATATGCTGACCAAAGGATGATGCCTGGCTTCTAAGCTTCCATCTGCTCAATATGGTGCATATCCAGCATCTGCAGCTTCTTCTCACTCCTATTATGAATAGGAAGAGGAAGCACAGAGAAATGACATGATTTGCCATGTTTACATACTGGCTAATTTCTAATCTAGGAGTAAAATCTGTTTGTCCTGCATGCTGGGCTGATATCCCGATATAGACTGAGTATACATACTTAAGGTGGCACACAGATATACATTAGTGGATATACTGGTCTTGATGTGTGCTCACACACATTTAGTAATAGTGTGCAAATAGCTACACAAAGACACATACAGTCTGGTATTTATCTCCCACTAAAAAAAAAAAAAAATGGTCACAATAACACTAGAGTTATAATTGCATTGGCGTCACGGTATGTAGATGCTAAAAACGAGGAAATCTCAAGCCAAGCCATGAGGGAATAGTAACCTCAATCCACATGCTCTCCCAGCCAAAACAGGAATTCAACAAAATTAGGAAGTATACTGAAATTGGAAGTTTGTTCAGACAGCACAGGAACTGTGACAAGAAGTTACAAGATGCAGTGGCTGCTTAACAAGACTGTTTCCTCAAAGCTCCCCATAATTAACACATCTGACTCTTCACACCTTTCCCGGGTCAGGACTGTTCACACGAACAATTTGAGCCACCATAACATGGCACTGTCGTTGATAGAATTTGCTCTGTCCTTTCCCTACCCCATGGAGCTCCTTCCCTTGTGCTTGCACAAGGGTTTAGCCACATTTGACCACTGTCAGGACACCTATGTGGGTTTAAACCTCATTGGTATAAACTTATACATTTGATTACATGTTTTTGCTGGGTATGCTTTTATCTTAGCTCAGTGCAGTATTCAGCTCAGTTCTTTTGTGCTGGCCCATGGGAAGGGCTAGAGTAGGAGTGAAAAAGAAATTCTCAACAAGATATATGATCTGTTAGACCCTTGAAATGCATGAGGTCAGAAACAAAGTGCTACTCATAGCCTAAATGAAAGCAATGGTAGGGTGGGAAAATCAGTTCCCTCTTCCGAGATCTGTCCATTTCTGAAGATGAGCCTTCTTAGTCATTTGTTTACTACCTTTAAAAATCTGTGTATGATAAACATTCCCTAATGGACATGGGGATCCAGGGCTGCGAATTTAAGCCCATTGACAATAGATTTACTTTGCTTATTTTGCTTCTGCAAATGCATTAAGAGCAGTCTATCAGTCATTGCAGATCCAGATTTGTTGGTTGCAAACCAATAACTTAATTTGTTGTGCACAGCGGATTGTGTGTGTGAAGGATTTATGTGTCTGAAGAACTAAGTAGGCACTCCCTGAGTGGAAAAGAAAGAGAAAATCTGCTAATATTTCAGAGAGGAAGTGGTGTAAAATCTTTCTGATCATTTAAGCATCCCTGGAAAATGAAGCGCTTGTTCTTCCTGAAGTAGCTGATCTTTGAAACTCCGTGAAAACGTCTGGGAGTTAGGAACAATTAACTGATTAAATGCAGCAGGTAGCACGTGTCAACAAGGAAAAATGAGGTTCATCAGTAATGACCCTCGTTTGCACACCCCCATATCCCCATACACTCAGTCTGATTTTTCAGTTATTTTAATCGGTATAAATCAGAGCCAGCTTTTGAAATTGACCTTAATTACACCAACAAAATAAACAGAATAAAAACCAGGACTGAAAAACAAAGACACCCTCCCCCCGCACCGGGCACAAAAGCACACACCGAAAGTCCGGAGCCGTGCACCGGGAGCACTCCCGCGTCCCTGGCCCGGCTCAGCTCCGCAGACAAAGCCCCTGCGCACCTCTGCGTAAAAAGAGCGCAGCGCCGGGCGGGCGGGCGCGCAGACAAAGCGGGGCAGGCAGCTGCAGCATGCGGGGCCGCGCAGGGTTTTCTCTGCGAGTGGACTGCTGCTGCTGGTGGCGGCGGCTGCCTTTTTTTTTTTTTTTTTTTCTTCCGCGTGTGTGGTTTATTTTTTTTTTTTCCCCCCTCTCTCTCTCTTTTCACCAACTTCCTTCCTGCTCCAACTGCCAAAGCTCAAAGCTGAGCGCTGAGAGCGGAGGAGGACCCCGGCCGCAGGCGCCGCTCAGCCGGTGAGTACGAGTCCCGGCGACAGGAGGACCGAGGGCAGGGGGGAGAGGAGCGGGCTCACCCTCGGCGCCGCGCAACTTTGCGCCTTTGTTCCCGGCGGCTGGCTCCGTTACTCTGCTTTGCTCGGGGAGACGAGCAGGGCCCTGCCGGCATCTGAGGGGGAAGTCAGGCTCCGCGCTGTGATGGGGTGGAGGGGCAGAAGAAGGGGAGGCTGCCCCCTCGATGGCGGGGGAACCTCCGGGGTGACGGCGGGTATGTCCCGGGTACCCGGTGGTCCCCAAGAATGTCAGGGCAACGGGCTCCCTTTCTTCCCGCGAGCCCCTGGGCAGTGAGATGGGGAGGTCAGGGCCGAGGGCGCTGGTGGGGCCAGTGTGTTGCGCCCCCGTCGCGGAAAATTGCTTCCTCCCTGCTAAACCCGCTTCCTGGAGATAAGCCTTCGATCGGAAGCTGGTGTGTGGGAGTGATGCACAAAGGGAGGGCAAATAAAATGCTGCCCCTGTGACACCCCTTTTTGTGCCCCGTGGTGGCATGCGAGGGCTGAGAAGGTGCCCACCTTGTCTGCTGCCCCCCCTTGTCTGCTGCCCCCCCCTCCCGCTGCAGGTGCGAGGGCAGCCACCCACCCCTGGCACTGGTAGAGCTCAGCTGAGAGACGATCGCACTCCTCAGCAGGGCATGACTACTCCTTCCTCCCTGCAGCCATCTCTCTGTCTGGCAGGAGGTCCCTAGCACTGCCTCTGCCCCACTCTTTGCTGCATTGTGGGTGCTGCCAGGCTTCAGAAGAGCAGGTCGTGGGTTGGGGCTGCAGGATAGCAAAAAAAATGTGATGAGGCAGGGCACAAATCACCCAGATTTCTCCTTGCATAGGGCATTGATAAGCTTAATTTTCTCATCTTTAATGAGGTTCATGGCATGAAGGCTGAAGGGGATCTTCCATCTTAGCCCAGCCCTTAGCTTGGACACAGAAGCCCAGGGACCCCAACAGTTGGGCATGGATGTGCGCACTCTGGGGAAGCACTGATGCCTGCGCCCTGCAGTATGTCTTAGCTTTTAGAGGGGATCGGTCCCAGACCTGGAGCCTGAGTAGAGGCAGGAGCAGCTGAAATGTGAGCTTTCCTTTTGGTCACCTCCAGCCTGGGAATTTGGCAGGAAGGCAGGGTCAAGCCCACGTTTTGGGGAGAAATGCCAGAATTGGGTCTGATTGATGCCATACTGAGATGTGTGTCAGCCAGGTGTTGTTCAGCCCAGCCAGCCTGGCTGTTCCAGCCTGTTCCTCTCAGGCTCTTGCTTTTGGCACAGCAGGCTGCCTGTCCACTTCTCAAAGGTTTCCAGAGCCTAAAAGCATCCCTCCTCAAGTGAGCCACCCCCATCAGGGAAGATCTCTGCAGCATGTGTAATGCATAGGGAAGGCCTGAGGTATGAGAAACAACCTTCTGGTCCAGATCTGACTCTCTGTTTGTGGCCAGAGATCTCTTTATCCATTGCCTGGGACTCTCCCTCTCGTCATAAACCACAAAACCCCCTGTGGAGGATGGGGGCAGTCAGGCAGTTCTGCTCTGTGGTTGTAGTGGTGGCAGATGCAGCCTCGTATCACAAGAGAGCCTGGGAGAATGGAAATGACAGATCTGCAGCTGGAGCCCAAGTGGAAGGCAAGACCTGGTGCTGGGTGCCATGGCTCATCATGTCCTCATCCTGTGCTGAGGGCGGGATGGCACTGAGGGGATTGTGAAGCCTTGTAAGTTGACTGTGCTGAGGCTGCACAGCAGTGGGGCATGAGCAATTGTTGCTTTCATGAGGGAGCTTCTGGATTCCTTCATCATGAGGACAAGCTCAAGGACCTTTCCCATGGTACATAGGTCCTTAGCACTCCTGGGGCTGAGTGTGAACTCAGCCAAGGTTATTCAGCTGCTGAGACATGCCTTCTTTCCTGACAATTTGACTTGTAATTCCCTTTTATTTCCCAGCTGCTCAGTCTGCACTAATGCCTGACTCACCACAAAATGCTATTGCAAAGTAGTCTTGCATCAGGGCTGTTGCCCGTTAGCATGCCCATCTGAGTCTTCTTGTTCCTGTCCTGTTTGGTCCTTCTGTGTCCCTTTGTAGCATGCCAATATGCCCCTTTTTGGTATTTCACCCCCCACCAGAATTGCACTGCAAGTTCTGCATATTACTCATTGCTGCCTGATTCCACCTGCTGATTCACCTTGAACTGTTTCTCATATATATATATTATTTCCTTTCTGTTTTAATGAATAAGAAAACTATCTCACTAGCTCCCAATTTAACTATTGGGAGCAGGGGCAAATGTAAAGGCCACAGATGCAGAGAGGGATAAAGGGCTTGCTGGAGAAATTGCAAATAAGCAGGCAAAAGGGGATTTTTTACCAGAGGCAGCCTCTGAGAAGGAGTTAATGTAAGGATAAGCTGAAGTGAACCGAATGATCTGTGTCGCTTGACCAAATCTCCTTGCTGCCAAATGGCAAGGAATGGCTTGGCCATTTACGACAACTGTCACTGCACCAGGGCATTGTTCTGATTTCCAGCCTTTCTTTGAAGAGTGGGAAGGTGGCTAGGACCATGCGGCTGGATCCGTGATGCAAGTGGCTGACTAAGGGGAACCTGGCACAGCACTGCTCACCTCTCCTGCCTTTGTCTCCTGTTCCCCATTCCTTGCCCTCCACCTGGCTACACATCAGTTGATCTCTCCCTGCTCTGTCTCCCATTTGGGGTGCCACCTGAGCAGCTTTTGCTACTTTTCTGCATTCAGCGACACATCTTGGACATGTTGGCTGTATGGCTGCAGGCTCCAGCTGTCCGGCCTCTCTTTTCTGAGAAGCCCCACTGATGCAGTGAAGGTATGCAGGACTGGGCTGGATGCCATGACTGTCATGCTTCTTTCCTCAGCGGGAAGGAGACCTGGTCAGTGTTTGAAGGGACAGTGAGCTGGTCCTGGGAGCAAGCACTGGGATGCCTGTAGATAGACAGTGGGTAGCATTTCCTTGAGGGCTTCAGCTAACTTGCTATAAGGGAATTGTTGTCAGGTATTTGATCTTTGTGTGAAATGCTGCCTGACCGTGGCTTTTAACTCATTACGAGATGATGAATGAAACCTGTGGCCTTGGATTTATTTGTATCTGTGTGTGGCAGTGGCCCTTTGTGCAAGATAGCTGGTGAGTGCTGAAGCCTTGCATGGTGGCTTGTAATTGCTGGGTTGCTGGCCAGCAGCTGCGCTGCAGAGTGGCTGTAAATCACTCTTGTTTCATCCCTCACTCCCGCACCTCCTCCCCTGGAGAGAAGAATGGTGATGGTCTGCGTGTGCGCATGGTGCCTGCAGGGAGAGGAGTGGGGGCAGAGGGGGAGTGTGTTCGAACCAGAATATCAGCACAGCAGTGTCAGAATTGCAGCTGATTGCCGTTGCCATTTGCCTGTGACAATCTTGCTGTGTTCTGCACTGGGCAGGTGCCTGTCTGCCTGGAGGACTGAGCCACACTGCCCAGAGTGAGTGACCTTGTGGATGCTATCCCCCTCCAGAGCAATCCCATTGACTATCCCCTCCCCTGTTACCCAGACCAAACGACCATGACTGAGAAGACCCAAGAACCTCATGTGGAGGAAGATGATGATGAGCTAGATGGGAAACTCAACTACAAACCTCCTCCCCAGAAAACACTGCAGGAGCTGCAAGAGTTGGACAAGGATGATGAAAGCCTCGCTAAGTACAAGAAGTCCCTGCTGGGAGATGGACCTGTGGTAGTAGGTAGGCCAGGGAATCCTGTTAGGAAGGGACTGGGGAGGTGCATCACAACAGTGTGCTGTGGAGATGAGGCAAGGTGGCCTCAAAGGAAGCAGGAGCTCATTTGACCAGGCACTGCTTCTGCTGGAGGACTGGGGATGGGCAGGTGGAGAAATGAATATAAAGGAAGCATGGAGGATGCTCTGAGCATTAGGTGTAAGGTTATGAGGAAGTGCTAGCATTGGAAAGGGACTTGTAATGGGAGGTCTGTGGGTCTTGGAGGTCTCCTGAAGGGTCAGAAACATGAGGGGACCAGCCTATGCTGAAAGAGGGTCTTGCTGCTCAGAATGATTTTAAATGAGGACTCTCCTGTAGTGGAATGATCTCCTATATGTATTAGGATGGAGGCTAGAGGGAACCATGTTGAAGGACTGGAGTAGATACATAGTCCTACCATGCTAAGAGAAGCCTGTCATTACTGGGTATTTCATGAAGTGGAGTTTCTGTGTGGGAAAGCAACCCCATTTCTTCAGTGTCATTCCCCTCGCCCTGTGTTTAATTGTGCAAGCTGACAGCTTCCCCTTGACTTTTCTACTTGCAGACCCAACAGCTCCCAATGTGGTGGTCACCCGACTCACCCTGGTATGTGACTCTGCTCCAGGACCGATCACTATGGATCTTACAGGTAGGTACAGACTCAGTCCTTGTGCATGAAGAGGAACAAGCAAAGACACTGGCATGCTTCAAACTGAAAGGGAGTTTGTCCTTGGGATGCTACAGTGGGTTTTAGACAAAATTTTAAGGTATACACATATGAAAAAGAAAAGGAGGGGTAACAGAGGAAAATATTGAGGGTCTTTTTCTTCATCTAGACTACCCTAGGAGCTCCTGCCTTCTCTTCTTATTTCCTTTCAATGAGGCCTCATGAGCACAAGGGATGTACATGTATTTGGGTTACAGGCTGTTCTGAAACTTCAGAATCAAGCAATACTGCAGTTCCGGGACCTGGGGAGAGAACCAGGCTTCACCTTATATGGGCTTTTCTGCAGAGAGAGGAAGTTGGGCCCAGAGAAGCAGAGAGGCTTCCTGTTCAACAAAAACCATGAAGAGCCCTGCAGAACCTGGGCAGCCTTGCAAGCTGGGAAGGAGCTGTGACACACACTCTGCTCACATAGGCCAGGGCTGGGCACAAGTGAAACATGCATGCGCTCCTGCAGATGCCTAACATTGAGTCTGTGCATAAATATCTTTGTGTGTATGTGTGCAGACCTATGCTTGTTTAGGCATTATCTTCACAGATGTGGACACAGGCACATACATACACCCAGGCATTTCTGTGTATGTGCTGTCCCAGGGCAGTTGCTTATACAGACTTCTGCCTGCACATTTTGCAGGTGTGCCATCCTTCAAAGAGATGCTTATCTCCAACACCAATCCCAGCCTCATCCCACCACCTGTGGTCTCTTCTTGCTGTGACATCTCTAGCTAATGGTTTAATCTTCTCTTAACAGGTGATCTTGAAGCACTTAAGAAAGAGACCTTTGTATTAAAGGAAGGAGTGGAATACAGAGTAAAAATCCACTTCAGAGTGAGTTTTTTTTCCTTCCTGTTGCCTTTCATCAGTTGCTCAGTCTAGTCAACAGCAATATATCAGATAATTAGAGTCAGGCAGCATGCCTGCCCAAAAGCAGAGCCCTTGTAAAGCTTCTCCCTAGCTTCAGGTGTTGCTCCACCCAACAAGGGACCAGCTCTTTGCAGGAAATTGCTTCTGCTTGCTTGCTCCTTGGAGAAGTTGCTTTCTGTCCACTCAGAGTGGTGAACAACAGGTGATTTGGAAGCCAAATGGGTAGTTTTGGCTGAGTTTGGCTTGCCTTTTTAGCCTTCAGAAAACTTTTACTTCACGGAAAGTTGAGTGGACAGGGAGGTGAAGAGATAATGGCTTTCTGTGAAGTACTGGTTCAGTCAGCATTGCTGGGCTTCATGTATGCATGAAAAAAGATTTAACAGTGTAGCATTTGGCTGTAGATACCAGAGTTGTTCTGGGTCAAGATATACCCAAATGGACTAATTTCTCCCTCTCCCTTTAACCAGTGTGTCAGCCGTTTCTTCCATTTCCATATGAAAATGAAACTTGGCCACACTGTAGTGTGGCATCTAGCACTGAAGTGCACACACTTGCTGCAGACAAATCTGGCTTTGGCAGAGAAGGCAAAAAGGGATGGAGGATAGCTCTCCTGAAATAGAGGAGAGAAATTGTTCATGTTGTGGTTTCTGTAGGAAAGATTTTCCCCTCTTCTCTGAGGCTTGCTCACTGTCTCAGAAATGAGTTTGACCCCAGAGACACCTCCAGCTCTCCTTTGTGCTGTGAAATATTTCTATCTGTATCTGAGCCCCATTCACAGGAGATGCCAGGAGCTAGACAAGTCATTCTAACTCCATTTCTGAGTCCCAAGGCTGCTGAGAGCTGGCACCACGTGAATTCTCCCCTGGGATATAAAAGGATCTGACCATCTTGTTTCCAGATTGAGTGGTGCTGTTGGGAGGCAGTGTATGCTGGAGCAGGACAGAAAGGGATATATCCAAGCTATCCATGGGAGATTTGAGGAAAGATTATAGACAAAACTGTTCCTCTGTCCCTCGAGGAGAAACCTGTGACCTCTTCATGGAGCTTAGAGGGCATCTGGGAGTGCTCAGCTAATCTTGTCCACCCATTTATGCTGGAGGCATGACTCTGGTCACCCATGTCTGGTTTTCAATATGGAAATTATAAATCGGGAAGTCCCTGTTTCACTTTTCTTTTTCCTCATCAGCTCATCTTGCAAAGCTGACTGATGTGCTCCAGTCAGCTTCAAAGTCAGGGAAAGGATGAGGAAGTGCAGGAGAAGCTGTAAGTCTCCAGTTGCCTCCGAAGTCATGTTAGTATTCACCACAATATGTCTTGTGATGGGCCTTTGAGAGCAGTGGCATGGTGAGACAAGATAGGTACATCTCTAAAGAGAGAGAAAAACAGCAGATACAGAACCAAAATCCTTCCTGTGACACTTATTTTTGGTCACTTCTTGCAGGTAAACAGGGATATTGTGTCGGGGCTGAAATACGTGCAGCACACCTACCGGACAGGGGTGAAGGGTGAGTAAGAGCCCTTTGTGCCTTGCACACCAGTGGTGCCACCACTGTGTTCCTGCAGCTCTGAGCTGGGACGGAGCCTCCCCTGGTCCCAAGGCCCCCTGCACTGCTATGCAGGAGCAAGACTTCTCAGCAGAGTGCATTAGCCTACACTTTGCATCACCCAGGCCAACTGTTTCCTGTTCTTGTGTGAACACAGTATCAGTCAGCTCTGGTATCTGTATGCTACACCACTGTCTGCAGCACCAATGTCCCCAGAGACACTGCTAGACTGCTTGCCACATATTTTCTCTCCATATAGAGCTTTTCACCTCCCCTCCATCCCACCTAGAGTAGCTCTGCCTGTGTGGAGCTTCCCATCATCTGAAAGCCCTTTCAAATGCACTTGGTAAATTTCAGAGCTGCTCTACAAAGCTTCCTGCTGTCTGCAGAGCCCTGTGTTTGCCCATGGCCTCTCCTCTTTGGGCAGTGCTGCCCTGCCTGGACAAGACAGGAAAGCCCCATTTTGCACACACGCACACACACACACACACACCCACACACCTACCTCTTGGGCATTTTTGCATGCAAACAGCTCCAAGGCTCCAGTATCCCATTCAACAGACATAAGTGGTGTCATTTAACCAGAAAAGAGGAGTCGCGTGGGATCAAGAAAGATCTTGAGCCATATGCTGGGTGTACCCATTTCCTCCTAGCAGAAAATACATGTGAGAGGGTACAGACTGAGTGCCTGTTCATCTGCTTATCCATCCATTTATCCTTCCAGCTGTCCTTGCGCTTCACTAGCCCACTTTTTCTACTGAATCTGTTCACCTTGCTGACATGGACTGTCCCTTTCTTTCCCTACTGTCTCCTTTCTGACTGTGATCTGTGCTCATGTTTGTTTCTTCTTTCTTGTATCATTCTGCACCTGAGGGGCTCATCCCTTGTGGGTTGTTTTCTCCTAGTGGACAAAGCCACATTCATGGTTGGCAGCTATGGGCCACGGCCAGAGGAGTACGAGTTCCTGACGCCTGTTGAGGAGGCTCCTAAGGGTATGCTGGCTCGAGGCACCTATCACAACAAGTCCTTCTTCACAGATGATGACAAGCATGACCATCTCACCTGGGAGTGGAACCTGTCCATCAAGAAGGAATGGACAGAATGAGTTCACCCAGTTTGCCTTCCCCCTTCCCATCCCCTTCCCTCCTGCACCAGTTTCCAGGTGGGCCATGCCCACCATGCTGCTCCTTCCTGCCACCATGGCTGGCCACAGCCCTGGCAGCCCTTCCTTTGGATGTTGGGGCTCTGTGTTAGCCTTGGTTGATGCACAGGCCTGTAGGTGGCCTTTGCTGTTTCTGTTACACTGAAAATAACCCACCTGTTCTAACCACTGCCCCATCGTGATACATAATGGGTTAAATTGGGAAGCATGTCCCTCCCTCTCTCCCAGTACTTCCTCCTTCTGCCTCCACCTTTCCTGTTCCAACTCCAGTCCCGGAAGTGCCTTTTCTAGGAAACAAGATCACCTGGCAGGGCGGACTGGTCCCTGAAAAATCCCTGAGTCACATTTGCCATGTTCTGACTTATTCTAAATGGTTACTTACCTCCCGTGATGGCCTCCTGGTCTGTATCTGGTGCCCTACCCTGTTTAAATCCATCCTTGTGCAGGCAAAACCAGTCGGGGGAATGCAGCTAGATGCTGTAACAAGACTTCAGTGTCCCAATAATAAAAGCAGTTTGTTTCTTCTTTTCTGCATGTGTCACATTCTTTTCTAGAGTATGTTTTTCAGTGAGGTGTTTGTGGGATATGTGTTACAGGAAGGCTTAAATAATGTGTTTCGTCAGGGAAATAGCCGTCCTTCAAAATGTCAGCCTAACTATAGAGGCAAATTATTTCAGAGCTGTTTCCTTTAGCGGTTTCATGAATCCTTTAAAGCTCAGAGTCTGGCCTGTGATGGGATAAACTCCAGGGGTAGACAGCTTCCACCTCTCATCCTGGGTAGCAATGGAATGAGCAACTGAAGGGAGCTATAACGTGGCTTCTTGTTTCATACTTTCTACAGCAGCTGTTCTCCAGAGCCAGAGCCAATGCAAAAGCTGCACGTCTGAGTGGCTGCTCTGCTGGCCAAGCACAAAGGAGCTTTTGCCTCTGGGACAGCACATGGAGAAATGTAGTGGATCCTGGATGGAGGGATGTCACACAGGTGCAAGGTAGCCAAGATGTCCAGTGCTGTGGGTGAGGGCATGCTGGTGGCAATGTTGGTGAGGCTCTCAGAGGATGGTGCCTGCACAGCAGGGAGGAGCTCTATCCCAGCCAGGCAGTTATCTCGGGAGCTGAAGTCTTCGTCCCAGGCCAGCTGCTCCCTTCCCACTGCCCCAGGAATGACTTCACGGCCCTGCAGCAGCTGACGTGTCTCTTGCTGAGGAGAGGACTTGAACAGGGTGGCATGGCAAGAAGAAGGCAAGCTGGCACCGTGGGCACCTTTGTCTTCCCGTGCCTCTTCATTGTCCTTCTCACCGGGGGCTCACCAGCAGGGTGTGCTGGAGATGGTAGCTCTGCATCTCACAGTAAGTGAGCTTTCCTCCTGGCTCTGGGGAAGGCTGAGTCTGCCGTGGGGAGCCCTCTTCACCCAGTGTGTGCTGCACAACTCTTGCGTCAAGCTTACAGGAACTGTGTTTGGGTGGGCTTGTAAAGAGTGGGATGCTTATTTGCGTGTTGGGGAGAGACTTTGAGGTGCTCTTTGTGTACCCTCTGTCCAACACTGATCTCTCCAGGCACAGCTGGCACCTCAGAGAAACCTATCCTGTTGGACAACATCGCGAATGCTGAAGCTTTCATCAGTGATAAGGAGGTGGTGGTCCTTGGATTCTTCCAGGTGTGTTCACAGCACCTCCCCTCTCCTAGCTGTGAGCCCTGACCCTGATGAAGTGTGGGGCTGGATGTGGTGTAAACACCTTCCAAAGGTAGCTCCTGTCCCAGAGGGTGCTTGAGCTGTGACAGGCATGTGGAGGGATTAGGTGACAGGCCATAGAGAGAACACAGGGAATTTGGTCTGTGTGTGGAAAGGGAAGTGGAGCAAGGAGGAAGGTAAAGGAAGTTGTAGGAGCCTTAGAGTAGGAGAAAGAAATGCTGCAGGAGAAGCAAAAGAAGAATGTGGATGGGAGAGAAACAGCGTTTATGAGGGGTGAGTGGGAACATCAGCTGTTTGCTTTAGTCAGCAAAGATAGAGCAAGGTGCTGCCTGCGTGACAGGGCTAAGGAAGCTGGGGCAGAGGAAGCTGGTGTAGGTCCTCTGAAGTCCCAGAGGGTTTGGGCTCAAGCTGCAGCCTCCCTCCGGGGGTAGTGTAGACATGGTTTCTGACTCGCTGGTTTGTTGCCCAGAGTTAATACCCTTAAGATCTCTGCCTCCCTGTGTCTAAATTTGATTGAATTAAAAGGTGAGTGATGTGTGTGTGCCCCTCGCTGCCAAAATGGCATGAATATTTTTCCTTAGGAAACAAGACAAAAATAGTCATTGAGTTAGAGCACCATAAAACAGAGTCCTCTTTAACAGGATCCTCATTACTTTCTCCCCAAGTTGTACCTTTTTCCTCTTGACTGCTGCTCTGAGCTTCTGCTGCCCACACACTGCCTCATGGCTTCTGTCAGAGAAGAGTTAAGCCTTTCAAAATTAATTTCTTGCTGCGAGCTCCTTCCTCCTGCCCTGTGCAAGGGGCTGGAGGGCAGCATAGGGAGGGCAGCATACCCTTGGTATAGGGCAATGGCATCTCGCAGCTCACCACAGAGTGAGGGCCGATGGTGCTGCCTGTGCAGTGTGGGCAGCAACAAGTGTGCAAGCGCTGGAAGCTTATGCCCCGCAGTCCTTGCTTACCACTGATCAAAGAGCACCAGTCGCCTTGCCTTCTGCGCCTGCAGGCATTCAGAGCTCCTCGGGGGGTTGCTATTGCAGCGCTACAGTCCTGCAAACCAGCCAGGCAATCTGCACACCCAATCTGCACACACAGAATGAAAGTGCTGAGAACACCTCCTTCCCCCCAGGGTATCTGTCAGGGCTGTACCCAGGGCACAGAGCCATCTGCGCAGCTACAGCATGGACTGTGGCTTCTTTCTGGGTGAAGCAGCGTGGGGGCATAACCACTGGTGTCTTGTGCCACTGTAGCCTTCCTCCCACTGCAGAATTTCATTCATCAGTCAGATGGGAGGCTGCTGCTGTGCAGCCCCAGCTGCCAGGAGCATGAGGCAGCAGGCAGAGATGTGTTGGGCATTCAAGTGCCTGCAGCATGACAGGGCTGCATTTAAACACTAGATAAAGATGGATGTGTGCCATGACGGTTTGTGTTAGACCCTCTGCCTGAGAGTATATTCATGCAAATAAAGTCTGTGTCCTCTGTTCACCATAAATTATTCTTCTGCTGCAGCCTTTCAATTCACTGCAGTATGCGGCTCAGCACGCTTCCTGTATAATGAGCATGGCTGCCCTGACTGGGAAGAGCATGGTATGACAGAAAACCAGCACACCAGCTCCAGAAACCCCTCCTTTCTGTGAGAAAGGGCCATGCTTGTCCAGCTTTCCCAGGAACACTCCAAAACTCACTGAGGTTATTCCCACTTTAGGCTTTAGCACTCTCACCAGAGCCATCTCGATGAGCTGGCATTTCCGAAACAGGTCATCAGAGATGTTTTTCTTTTGAATGAAGAAAGAATTTTGTTTTCCATTCTCTCCGGGCTCACAAACAGATGAGCTGACAGTTTAAACTAAAAAGAAAAACAAACCAGTTTCCAAGCTGAGACTGTGTGTGTATATATATGTATTGAAGCTTGCTACATCCAGATTCTGGATTTCTACCCTCCCTTTTGAGAACTCTAGGACTTCAGATCATCACTGTGTCACCTGTGAGTGTAGGGACAAGAAGTGAGGTTCCAGAGAAATGGAAGGAGAGATTCCCACACCGCCACAGCTACCTGCTGGCTGGGGCTCTGTCACAGACAGCGTGCTTGGCATCGCCGCCTGGCGACTTCCCCGATTTGGGGAGGGGAGGTGGTTGACAGGGCGGGGCGATCTCATCTCTGCAGCATCCCGGCTACGCCAGCAGGGTGACAAGGGGAGAGAAGGACGCTTTAGCCCGGCACCCCGCGTCCTCCTCCGCCCTTTGGCTGCCCCTCCTCCGCCTCCCGGGGGCTGCGGGGCGGGAGGGAGCGGTGCCGGGCGGTGCTGCCGGGCGGGCGGTAGGTGTCGCCCTCGCGCCACCCCGGACAGGCGGCCGTGACCGGGCTGGGAGGGGTGCCGGGGAAGGCTCAGCTCCTCATCCCGCCCCCTTCCACCCCCCTTCCCCCATTGCAGGAACCGGAGAGCTCCGAAGCGTCCCAGTTTCGCCTGGCGGCCGGCCGAATCCCGGAGGTGCCCTTTGGCCTCAGCACCAGTCCTGCGGTCCTGTCCCACTACGGCGTCGCGGCGAACAGCATCACGCTCTTCCGCAGGGTGCGTGGTCCCGCGGCACAGGACGGGGGGAACATCCGCGGCACCGCTGCTGCTGAGGTCGGAGGACCCGGGGACCTACGCGGGCGCGTTGCGAGCCCCCCAAGCAGCAACCTTCCGGGGAAACACGCAGCCCCGTATCTCCAAAATGAAGGCTCTGGTTTAGGAGTTCCCCTTCCCGCTGGTTTTGGTGAGAGAGGCTCTAGGACAAGCACTTAAAAGCTGTCCGCAGTCACCATACAGAAGTGAAATCTTCGGGTAGTAATGATAAGAAGATAAAAGCTGGTTATGTCACCTTAGAGCAAGCAAAAAAAAAAAAAAAGTTTGTCAGTGACAGCCACTCTGCCTGCCCACCTAAAAGCACATCCTTAGAGCTGTCTGCCCCAAAGGGGACTTGTGCTTTTCCCTTGGAGAGTGCCCATCACTGAGACATCCAACATTTATTATACCTGATGAGATGCTCTGTTTTGTTTGCCCTATGGATTTGGTCCAGCTTTGCAAAGAACGATGTCTCTGTTTCTAAACAGAGTGACCTGCCTGGAGCTCAGTGTTACTTGGGTGGGGTTTCCATGGTTTTGGAAAGGCTCCTGAGACACATGAAAAGCATCAAGAGGCCATGGTACAATGGGTCAACACAGCAAGCTTGATATCAAATCTTTCCAAGTGTCACTTCAGGCAGGCAAAGCTGTCTTCGTGGCTGCACAACTTTTCCATCATGACTGAAAACAGATCCAGACTGGGTCTCTGCAGTTGCAGATGCTCTGCCACCAAAAGAAATCCCTCCCAAATATTAGTTTCTGTCTCCTACATGGTGGTTTGCAGAGTTATTCCCTAAATACTCTTGGGCATGGGCCCATTAAAAATGTTACTTTTCAGTTTCTTAGGGATGGCTGCTGTACAAGATCAATTTTTTGTGGATTCCAGCTCTAAATGCTGGTGCCTCACCGAATGTGAAGCTATGTTTACTGAAATTTAAGGAGACAATGTTGGGAAGGGCTGTGTATATATATACTTCAAGAGTACCAACAAAAGCTAAGAGCAAGTATTCTCCTGCTTCTGTTTTCTCCTGTTGCCCCTTCTTACACAAGTGTGGCACTTGAAAACTGGAGAGAGAGGTGTATCTGAAGAGGGGAGGGGCCCTAGGTAGCACAAGATGTCCTAAAAGCCTGTGTTGTGTTGTGTCACCAAAGCTCTAAGCACACCACGGGTTCTAGGGAAACTAAATGTAGCATCTTGGCCGAGTTGTAGATCCAGGATGTACAAAGATTGGACAAAGCCAGTTTGTTCCCCTTTCTTTCTCAACATTTCCTTCACTGTGTTTACCACTGGCATTATCCAAATAATTTGAAGAGAATGATCTAAGAGTGAGCAATAGGAAGGCAGGTCCTTATATTTAACCTTTTATTTGCTATGTGCAAATGTTGCAGTTTGAAGCAACGCCCATCTCAGTTTTGGTTCTTAGTCATGGTTTTCTTCCAAAAGTGCTGAAAAGATCCTTTGTTTTTGTGCTGTGGCAGATAGTAAGGATGACTGCATTGGGAGGGTGTTTGATAAAATAAAGTGTCTGGATTGTTGGAATTTAGATTATATTGAATATTCTTTGTTGACAGCCCAGGTTTTGCAGCTGAAGTCATATTTAATAGGAAAAAAACCCAACCAACAACTAAGAAAACAATCCACTATTCAGGTTCAAAAGTGTTTGACAGTTCACTTATCTAATTTTCAGTTTTTTAAAATTTATTCAGACACGTTATTTTTCCTTTTATTCTGTGCTGTGTAGGAGTAAGAGGTCAGAGATAAAAAGGAAAAGAAAAAGGAATGGAGATAAGAACTTGGAATCAAATATCTGAAGAATACAAAGATGCATGATCAGGATAGCAGTGAATCAGAGGCATAGACTGATTTTTTCTTTGCTTTTGCAGAGTGTGAAATGCTTACAATGCCTAGAAATTTAAACCATAATTACAGTAGTAGGAGGTGCTGCTGTAAACTGGTGAGACTTCTTTACATATAGTGGAGGGAAACTGATTTATTTTAGTAACGAATCTGGGCTGACAGAACTGAAAAGAACATTATTAACAGATGCTAACAAGCTAATTATATGGAGTGATAAAGACATTTTGACTAGAGGTTCAACTATTAGATGCAAGCTATTTTACAGCCTTATTTTCTTAAAATTGTAAATTCTGAGTGCAGATTTAAGATATTATTATCCCAAAATGGCAATCAGGTGTTTCCATAAGAACATGAAAGCCAAGAGAAGACTTTCTGTGGAGTCCAGGGTGCTTTAGATTAGTTCCCAAGGACTGTCTGGTCTCACTCACCCAGGTGTTGCACTGGCCTGATCTCATTTACTTGAGTAGAGTTGTCCTTTCATTTTACTCAGGAGCAAATCTGTGAGAAAAATCAGGACGCAGTCTGAAAAGCTCCATTTTGAGTTGCCAGACCTGTGGTAGGGGCCAGACCTGCTAGAGGCCCTGTGGTCCCCTACCACTTCAAAGACCTTGCCAATGACCACAGAACAGCAAAAAAGGGCTTTAGATGTCTGCACACCACTGGAAACGCTAACACAAACAGAGGTTGTACAGATGCAGAGAATAAAATCTGGGGTATGTATATGGATTTTTCATCAGCCCCAAGGACCTCATTCAACACGTGTATTAAAGGCCTTCAGATCCCCAACTTTGATCCTATTGTGTGTCAGAGCCCAGCATCCCCATGGCTCAACTTGGTCACACCTTGCAGTGGTACTGCACAGCAGCTCTGCCCCTTCAGGTGGTTTAGCTATAGTTGAATACTTATTTGCCTTTTTTTTCTGTTTACTAGGTCACAAAAGCTTCAATAAAATAGCATTGTTTGGAAAGCAGGTGAAGTGTGGGGAGAGATGTAGAAGGATGGATTTTCCTCTGAAGCTAAAATGTGCTGGGCTTGATTTTTTTTTTCTGCTGTATTGGAAAATAAAAATCCTCTTTTTATTGGAGAGATTTCCTGCTTACATAATGTTTCCAGGAAATCCATACAGGTCCATGCCAATGTTTATTCCTTGTAGAAGAAAAAGAATAAGCAGATGAAGTTTTCAAAATGGGATGTAAAGCCAAAATTTATGTGAGGAGTTAGGCTATTTAATGATATCTCCCCACAATGCCTAGAACAGTTTATCATCTAATCCTCCCTGTCTCCAGTGGATCAGGGGCTGATACTGTAGGGATGTCTGGAATCCTCAGTGATTTCTTTTATGCTATGAGTTTACCTTGTCCTTGGGAGACTGAAGGAGGGTGGAGGATCCTTATCTTGAAGTGTGTGCTGGTCTTTGTAGGTTCTGGAACTCCAGAAGTGGGGATTATGTAGTGGGAGGGGAGAGGATGGCAGTGTCCTAGGGGTTGGGTGTCTCCATGAGTGAGTGCCATTAGTGCCTCTGGAGGGCTTGCTGAGGAGAGGACAGTTGTGATTGTAGGTGTCTTTGTGTGTCTTCAGGTAGACAGTGACCGGAGGGATCTGGATATGAACAGCAAAGATGTTGATGCCGAGATGATTATTCGTTTCATTCGAATGAATGAGCTCCGCCTGGTGACAGAGTACAACCCTGTGGTAATTACCAGCTCCCCACAACCCTCACCCTCACACTTGGCCTTCTCCTCATGGGCATCATCTAGCCCAAGAGTTTGCATACCCAGATGTGCATGACGGTTGTGGTAAAGGTGTGGATGTCGTTGTGGAATCCATTCAGCTCTTCACTGCTACTCCATACAGGGACCGGAAGCAGATGTTGTGCTGGAGTGTGTGAGTAGGGTGGGAGAGGAAGGCAGGCATGGTGGTATGTTTGGCATTCCAGTAAATTTGAGGTGTTGGTGGGCAGAGACCTCCATTTCTTACCACTCTGGCCAGCAGTGCAACTTCTTGCCTTGTTATGTCATGCCTAGAAGCCCTGCTCAGCCAGGATCCGCTCTCTTTGGCTGAGAAGCCTTGAGAAACACAGAAACTTGAGTGACCTACACCCAGAAGGCAGACTTTTCTTCATCACCTAGCACATAGGGCTTGATGTAAGCCTATTTGAAGGCATATTCAAGAGCCAGTTTGAAACTTCCCAAGCAAAACTTTTTCTACACCTTACCCCAGAATTTATCAATTCAACAACAAAAAAATCAGACATAGGATACTTACATGTTAGCCATCTTCATTAGCTCACCCATCTGACTGACAGTGGCCAGGGTCCTAGCGTTCCTTCCCACTATAGAGGGTGAACAAGGATTTGGGCTCCTCTGAAATCTCCGCAGTTCATTGGACATTAATTGGAGTCAATTGGTCTTAGAAGCCATGATGGCTTTAAGGCTGAGACTTTGTCATTGCTGATGGGTCATTTGCAGACTTCTGGATAGCTACAGCAGTGCTGACCAGGCTCAGTTTAATCAAAAGGGAATGGCCCAACCTGTTTCAAAGCTATACCATTACAAGTCAGCTAAGAGGGCTGACACGTTCCCTAGTTCAGGTGCCACCTTGCACTGGAGAGAGCATTTTGTTCTGGAAATACTGCATTTTGTTTCCAGAATGAAATACTACGTAAGTTCTGAGTTTTTCTTAAAAGAAAAGAAAATAAAAGGAAAAGGAAAGAAAAGATAAAACAAAAGAAAGAAAGAGAAAGGAAAAGAAAGAAAAAAGAAAAGAAACAAAAAAAGAAAAGAAAGAAAAGAAAAGGGAAAAGAAAGGAAAAGGAAAGGAAAGGAAAGGAAAGGAAAGGAAAGGAAAGGAAA